>CM041807.1:12686534-12694034 GCA_023376895.1 Aspiorhynchus laticeps
GAGTCCTGGATGTGAGTTTGCCTCACTAGCTGCTGCCTGTCCTGTCAGGAAGCTGGTGATCCACTGACAGATGGAGGTGGGCACAGAGACTGTGTCAGTTTGTCTGAGAGAAGGTCAGGCATGATGGTATTGAAGGCCGAGCTGAAGTCCACATATAAGATCCTTGCGTAATTCCCAGGTTTGTCGAGTGTTGCAGATGTAATGCAGTCTCATATTGACAGCGTCATCCACAGACCTTTTGCTCTGTAGGCAAACTGAAGAGGATCCAGCAAGGGTCTAGTGATGTCCTTCAAGCCAGGACCAGTCTCTCAAGTGACTTCATGACCACAGACGTGAGTGCGACAGGTCTGTAGTCATTAAGTCCAGTGATTTTGGGCTTTTTGGGGACGGGAATGGTGGAGCGTTTGAAGCAGCAGGGAACTTCACACAGCTCCAGAGATTTGTGTAAAGATGGGGGCCAGTTGGTCAGCGCAGACTTTTAGACAGGCAGGTGAAATACCATCTGGTCCTGAAGCTTTCCTAGATTTCTGTTTAATGATGCATGGTCATCTGCATGGATTTAATGATGACAGCATTTATACTCAATCTATAGTTATATGACAGATATAAGTCCAGTTCAGTGTCCAGGTCACATCGTTGAGTCAACATTAATCCAAACATTTATTGGGAAACAGACTGACAAAAGAAAACAATCCATATCCTCACAACTCTTACTGTAGCTCCAGAGATATAGAAAGAGAGAGAAGAAGATGCACACAGCCTAAAGGCCAGAGTTAACATAAATATTCTAATAGACGTTTGTATTGAAGTGAAATAATGTGTAATATAAGTAACTATATGTGACTTGACTTAAAGGATGTGTGTTGTGTGTGTGTTGTGAGTGTTGTGTCTGTGTCAGTGTGTGTGTGTGTGTGTGTGTGTGGTGTCTGAGTGTGCATGTGTGTGTGTGTGTTTGTGTGTGTGGTGTGTGTGTGTGTGTGTCTGAGTGTGTGTGTGTGTGTGTGTGTATGTGTGTGTGTGTGTCTGAGTGTGCATGTGTGTGTGGTGTGTGCGTGTGTGTCTGTGTGTGTGTGTGTCTGAGTGTGTGTGTGTGTGTGTGAGTGTGTGTCTGTCTGAGTGTGTGTGTGTGTGTGTGTGTCTGAGTGTGTGTGTCTGTGTGTGTGTCTGTGTGTGTGTCTGAGTGTGTGTGTGTGTGTGTGTGTGTGTGTGTGTGTGTGTGTCTGTGTGTGTGTGTGTGTGTGTGTGTGTGTGTCTGTGTGTGTGTGTGTGTGGTGTGTGTGTGTGATATCTGACATTTGAGCAGTTGTTGAGGAACTGTCACACAGGCTACTCATATTCACGCATATTATTTCAAATTATTTTAGCTAATACTGTTTTAATGCATGCATTTTGTGTACAAAAACAAAATAAAGTAACCATCAATTAATTGTGAAAACAAATAAAAATGCACTTCGCTAAAGGTTGGTGACCAATAAAAAGAATCTGAATCTTTTTAGCTAAAGTAATCATCGCCAACAAACAAACAAATAAATCAGCATGCAGTCTTCATCACTGGCCACCCTGTGTTTTTGACATTAATAAGCTAAGTAAGTCAGACAGTGATACAAAGTTCTGTTCCAGTAGATATAGATGTAAGACAACACGTCCAAACTTGACAACAGTTTAGAGATTATGATTAAGTCGAGCATCATGCGTGTTTATGAATGTCATCTGCATGGCCTCAGATCAAAGAGCCTTTAATATGTCCAGCTCCATCTCACCAGAGAAAACAAGAGTAAACATCAGCTCAATCATCTGCTTATGATTATGAATGGAAAATACAGCCGTGGACAAATCCTCAATGTTGCATTAACCCTTGTGCGACCTTTTGGACATTTTTGTCCTTTACAGTTTTGTTTTGTTTTTTTGATCATTTTGCTTGTGTTATTGCCAACTGCATAAATATTGGTACAGGTGTGTATTTTTATTGGAATTTTACTATTTCACTTCCATTTCCTTTAATAAATCTGTTTTGCACTAGATACACACAAAATAGTTCCTCTCAGGACCTTAAAGGGACAGTTCACCCAAAAATGTAAATCCTGTCATCATGTACTCATCCTCAAGTAGATCCAAACCTGTATGAATGTGTTTGTTCTGAACACAAAGGAAGATATTCTGAAGAAAGTTTGTAATCAGGCTGTTTTGGGGCACCATTGACTTCAATAGTAGGAGAAAAATACTGCTGTTTCCCTCATTCTTCAGAATATCTTCCTTTGTGTTCAGAACAAACACATTCATACAGGTTTGGATCTACTTGAGGATGAGTAAATGATGACAGGATGATCATTTTTGGGTGAACTGTCCCTTTAAGGACAAAAATGTCCCAATTGAAACCCATTAAAACTGCTATTTTTAATCACAGCGCTATTTAATTGTAAAATTATGCAATTTTTGTCATAGGCTTTCATTCTGTTGGCAAGGCTTCAAGATAATTTTTTTTACTATTTTTTTATCAGATGGTGCCATTTTTTCAGGTTTGGCCTATAAAGCAAATACTCGCTTTATTCCTGTTTTCTGCTTCTGGATATTATAGAGACAATTTGATAAATAATGCAGCTGTAATTGTGTGTGTGTGTGTGTTGTGTGTGAGAGTGTGTGTGTGTGTGTGTGTGTGTGTGTGTGTGTGAGAGAGTGTGTGTGTGTGAGAGAGAGAGAGTGTGTGTGTGTGTGTGTGTGTGTGTGTGAGAGAGAGAGAGAGAGTGTGTGTGTGTGTGTGTGTGAGAGAGAGAGAGAGAGTGTGTGTGTGTGTGTGTTTGTAATATTTGAGAGATGGACTCTACTGTAAATCATAACTCAAGCACTGTGAGCTCCAGCAGAGTTTTGCTGCATCTAATGGAGAAAATGTGGTACTACTGCGCCCAAACAATATCTCACTGAAAGCTCATTTTTTGAGATATCAACCTCAAATTTGTTTAGATTTATGCCTTTGATTTTCTAGCAGGTTTAGAGTTCAACATGTTTCATAAAATATATATGTTATATAAAATATTGTTCAGAAATCATTTTCATAAACTTAAACCTCTATGGCCCGGTTTCACAAACAGCTTAAGCCAGGACTAGGCCTTAGTTAAATTAAGATATTTAAGCAAGTTTTACAAAAGTGCCTTAGAAGAAGACATTACAGGTGTGCATTTTGACACAAAAAAATGACACTGACATATTTTAAGATATGTCAGAGCAAGATATTTTCATTTGAAACAGCTCAAACATGCATTTTAGTCTGGGACTAGCTTAAACCTTGTCTGTGAAACCGGGGATAAACTTATTTTTTTTTGGTTTCACTTTTTAAATGTTTACTTCAACAATAATCTTCCATGGGTCTTCTTTAAAATGAGACCAAACCTAACTCCCAAGCTTCAAATTTTCAATTTTTATGACAGTTTTTTGACGCAGACATTTTTGTCCACTATGGACCTGTGAGTAACTTTTTTAAATTGGGTTAAAAAAAAAATCACCAAACCCACGTAAAGACAAACTTAAGATACTAAACATGAAGAAAGAGCTGTACAATGAGATGAAAACAGCGGTGAAGCAGAAGGAAAACACGATCTAGTCTGTGTTTGTGCACAGGCCCTGAGAGCGTATGAGAGAGTCATATCAGCAAAACCACAATCAATCTAATCAGACTGTGTTTCTGTGCTGCTGACCAACACGAGACGAGAGAATTACTGTCTTATCTTCAGCAAATCACCCGTCTCTAAAGCTCACGCACAGAGGAGGAGATTGAGAAAACACTTTCTGTGTAAGAAGTCTCTGATGTGGCATGAAATGGCATCAGATCCATGCATTGAAAACCATTGAGTCATCATCTGTGGCTCCTTGACCTGATTTCCCTTTGCTTTAGCTGCAAAATCACTTTATATGATCTGCTCGTTTCCAGCAGCTTATAGCAATGAGTATTTTCTACATTTTTGATAGATGAATGTCTAATCCAGTGTTGGGTCTAATTAGTTACTGTAATTTAATTACTTTTCCCTTGAAAAGTAAAGTAAGGGATTACTCTTATTTTTTTCTGTAATTTAATTATAGTTACTTCCAGTGTTGGGGGTAACGCATTACAATTAACGCGAGTTACGTAATAATATTACTTTTTTCAAGTAACTAGTAAGGTAACGCATTACTTTTTAATTTACAAGAAAATACCTGAGTTACTTTTTTTCCATTTATTGACTGACAGCACGCTGTGTGAACATGTTACAGTAGATCTAGACTAAACGTGAATGTGCATTAATTCATCTCACTCGCAAAAGATTTAGTATTCATCAAAATGAATTAAAACAGTGAAATGCAAACTCAGATTATGACGCAAACCTGCAATAATTAAATATGTTAAATAACACAAATGTATCTAATCCCATTTTATTAACCAATGTCTTTGCTGCTGACCTTTGATGATTCAGTTAAACCATAATAATAAGCAAAAATGACTTTAGATAAACTAACAATTGTGCTTCATTGTTTGTTTATTGCTGAAGAGTGTTGATCCTTCGTCTCCTGCGCTCTCCTCTTCACACCTGAATTACTTCAGGTTTATTCTTTACTCTGTTTGGTGTGAAAGGGCTTTACATTTGCTATAATTACAACTTCTTGTATTAAAAACAATCAAGCGCTGCTCATATTTAAAAAGTAACGCAAAAGTAACGCAAAAGTAATGTAACGCATTACTTTCCATAAAAAGTAGCTAAGTAATGCAATATTGTAATGCATTACTTTTAAAAGTAACTTTCCCCAACACTGGTCACTTCTTATGTAATTGAACTTAATACTGTGTATAGAACATTTATACATAATGCAATAGTGGATTTAACATCAAAATGTAAAGTCTAACCTTAAAATGCATGCTTTTTATGCACCTTTCTCACTTTAAATACTTTGAGTTAATATGAATATTGGTAACACTTTAGTGTCCAATTCTCACTATTAACTAGTTGGTTATTATCATGAATATTACTGGGATACTGGCTGTTTATTATTACTTAAAAAGCACATATTAATGTCTTATTCTGCAAGACCTTATTCTAAATCCTTAATCAATTTTTAAACTTAACAACTACTTTACTAAGTATTAATAAGCAGTAATTAGGAACATATTGAGGCATAGTTAATAGTTAATTAATAGTAAGAATTGGACTCTAATCTAAAGTGTGAGCAGAATAATTTATGTAGTTTCATGTCTATCCTCGTATCATTAACTTGTCGAGGTTGATATAGGATTTAGAAAGTAATTAGTAATAAGTAATTAAATACTTTTTGGAGAGAGTAAATTGTACAGAAATCTAATTACACTGTTGAAGATGTAATTAGTAACTAGTAATGAATTACTTTTTTAGAGTAACTTACCCAACACTGGTCTAATCATCACAGTATTATCCAGCGATCGATGTAAACAGAGCTCCAGAATAAGATCTGCTGGTGTTCTTCACTGAACCAGTGATCTACAAGAAGGCTTGGTTTTCTTGTTTGATAAACTCACGCTGCTTCTGTAACGCTGTGTGAAGCTGGAGTGAATGATCTGAGCAGTGCTGTGAACTTCAGTGTCATTCAGAGAAGTGCAGCAGCCAGTCGTGGACACAGAAGAAACCAGTCATCCATGAGACCTTCCCATGTCCCTGCCGCACTCGTTCCTGTCAGAGAGTCACTTCAGTCACCGCAGTCATCAGCACCCACGTTCACAAGATCACAATCACCTGCATTCTGATTCCCCGCACCTGCTGCAGCTAATCAAGCTCCACTATATCTGTGCACTCTCCACACTCCCTCCTCGTCCGGTCTACAATCACATACCTGAACCAAGCCAGACCCCTTTGTACTTACCTGTGTGTTTCCTTACCTCAGACGTTCCAGTTTCTCCACCGCTCCAACCGCTCCCCGGATTCCTGCAAGAGATCACAGTTACAGTCACTGCAAGCTAAGCTATCTGGACCTTGTCACATTGTGCTTCACTCACCTCTCGTCACCTCCTGGTTACTCCTCAGTCTCTGTCAATAAAATACCCTTGTTTGACCACTCACCTCTGTGTCTCTCCTAGGCTGTGATGTGACAGAAGACCGGACCAGGACTGTGTGCCTCGGCCTCTCGTGGCGACTGACATGCTGGAGGAATTGGTCAATACCAACGAGCCACTCTCATGCCGGCTCCTGCTCCGGCGCCTGCCTCTGTATGTCCCATGGCCATCCCTGCTTCCTACGCGGGTGACGCAGCTTGGAGTATCTACTCCAAGCCTCCCTCTTCATTGAGATGCAGCCACAAAAGTTCACCACCGAGCGATCAAAGGTAGCTTTTCTCATCTCCCTGTTAAGTGGCAAGGCGTTGCTGTGGGCGAAAGCGATCTGGAATGCACAGAGTGTCATTACTACTTCCTATGAAGCTTTCTCCAACCATTTCAAGGAGGTCTTTGGTGTTGCCGCTGGAAGGCTGTCCGTGCAAGATCAACTCCTGCGATTACGTCATAGGGAATCATCCGTTGACGATTACACTCTGGAGTTCCGCATGCTTGCTGCCACCAGCAGTGCCTATCGTCTGGGACTGAATCCCCGTATTCGCACCCAGATGGCGATCTATGACGACAATGTGGGACTGGAGAGCTTCATGCAGCACATCTCCCGCATTTCGCAACGCCTCACCGCCTGTTACGAGGACGAAGCCGCACGCCAGCTGGCCTCACCCGCCTCCGGGTCTCCAGTACCAGAACCCATGCAAATGGACTCCTCTCGACTTTCACGCACGGAGCGTGCTCGCCGACATGCGGCTGGACTGTGTCTGTACTGTGCATCCCCGGATCATCTCATCAGAAACTGCCCCGTGAGACCTCCTTGCCCAGCGGTGAGTACACTTCAACTTGAACCCGATGTTTCCACATTATCCTTACTGCCAGTGCAACTACTCACCCCAGAATCCTCCGTTTCAGTCTCCGCCCTTGTCGACTCGGGCTCCTCGGGGAACTTTATATCTCAAGCCCTCTTAACCAGGCTCAACCTACCCTGTAAGCGGAAGCCCCGGGAGCTCCGAGTCGAGACCATTCAAGGAAAGCCGCATGGGCGTGGAAGGGTTAATTATCTAGCTCCCCCCCCTGAAGTTGAAAGTCGAATGTCTACACGAAGAAACCATCTCATTTCTGGTACTGGAGGAACCCACGGTGGATATCATCCTGGCTCAACCAACATTCTCCAGTGGTCAGATGGGATCCTTGTGAAGTCACTCGCTGGAGTGAGACCTGTTTCCAGAACTGTCTGTCCTCGATTCCTAAGCCACTCAGGAAATCCTCGCAAATCCAAGTGTGTTCCACCCTCGTCGAAAGTCCTGAGCCTCAGGTGAAGTGTACGATCCCATCTGACCTACCAGGTGTTCCAGGATGTGTTCAGCAAGCAGGCAGCCACCCGCCTTCCAACCCCATCAGCAATGGGACTGTGCCATCGACCTGCTGCCTGGAGCTAAACTCCCCAAGGGTAGAGTTTACCC
>CM041807.1:12699034-12709034 GCA_023376895.1 Aspiorhynchus laticeps
AATTTAAAAGTATCTTTTTAACAGTTTATAATGTTAAATTCAATATCTGCTGTCTGATATAGAAACTGGTTAATAATCTTGCAGCAGCTGTTAGAGTTTGTGTCGTTCTCTCTCTCTCTCTCTCTCTCTCTCTCTCTGTGTCAGTGTCTCTCTCTCTCTCTCTCTCTGTGTCAGTGTCTCTCTCTCTCTCTCTCTCTCTCTCTCTCTCTCTCTCTCTCTCTCTCTCTCTCTCTCTCTGTGTCAGTCTCTCTCTCTGTGTCAGTGTCTCTCTCTCTCTCTCTCTCTCTCTCTCTCTCTCTCTCTCTCTCTCTCTCTCTCTCTCTGTGTCAGTCTCTCTCTCTCTCTCTCTCTCTGTGTCAGTGTCTCTCTCTCTCTCTCAGATTCAGATTCAGATTCAAATAGCTTTATTGGCATGGTGAAAGACATCTTTACATTGCCAAAGCTTTAATAACACTATACAATATAAATAATAAAATAATGATGGGTAGGTAATAAATCAGTCTTCTAATATTTCTAGAAGTGCCTCTAGGTATCATATGGTGAGTGTGTTGGTAGTTGTGTCCCGCTGGAGGCTCTTTCGTCGTGACAGGACCTCACGTACCTGGCGGCCAGGTTTGAGCTTGCTGGGCTTTCTCCGAGCAGGTATGGGAGTTTGTCCAGATTTGGTTTCTGATGGAAGTCTTTGTGGTGAGTTGTGAAATGGGGATAGAAAGTGTCCCTAATTGGTGCATATTTAGTGCAGGATGTCAGGAAGTGCAGCTCTGTTTCCACTTCATCTCCTGTGCAGTGGGGACACAGCCGGTCTTCTTTTGGTAGCCAGGTCTGTCTGTGTCTGCCTGTCTCTATGCTGAGATGGTGTTGACTGAGTCTGTACATGCTCAGGACTCTTCTCAGTTTAGGGTCACTCACTGTACTCAGGTATCCTGCCAATTCATATTCTCTCTTTAGGGCCAAATAGCATTCCAATTTACTTTGTAGGGCTGTTGCGTCTCTCCAATGTTTCAGGTATTTTTCTTTTTGTGCTTTAATTATTTGGTTTGGTCTGGCTAAGTTTTTATTCTCAGTCAGACCTGTTGTGGTTTGTGTAGTCAGCTCTAAGACCAATTGTCCGAGGGCGTTTCTCTCTGGTGTCAGCTCTTGGTAGTTCAGGGCTTTGTGATGAAGGGTCTGTTGATCACTATTTTTTAGGTGGGCATGGAATTTAATGGCCCTTTTTTGAATTGTGATTATAAGTGGGTATAATCCTAATTCTGCTCTGCAGGCATTATTTGGGGTTTTGCGCTGCACTCGGAGCAACACTTTGCATAGTTCGGTCTGCAGAGTCTCTATTGGGTGTTTGTCCCATTTAGTGAACTCTTGGTTTGTGAGTGGACCCCAGACTTCACACCCGTAGAGTGCGATGGGTTCTATTACTGATTTGATTATTTTGATCCAGATTCTGATTGGGATGTCAATTTTGATATTTCTCTTAATAGCGTAAAAAGCTCTCCGTGCCTTGTCTCTCAGGTCGTTCACAGCTTTGTTAAAGTTTCCTGTGTTGTTAATATTTATGCCAAGATAAGTGTAGTTCTGCGTGTGCTCAAGGAGCATGTTGTCTAATTTAAAACTATGATGTTGGTCTTGGTGGCTGGGTCTTTTTTGGAAAATCATTATTTTTGTCTTTTTGGTGTTAACTGACAGAGCCCATGACTGACAGAAGCTGTGCAGGAGGTCTAGATGCTGCTGTAGACCCTCTT
The DNA here is from genome assembly GCA_023376895.1 of Aspiorhynchus laticeps. Classification (NCBI taxonomy): domain Eukaryota; kingdom Metazoa; phylum Chordata; class Actinopteri; order Cypriniformes; family Cyprinidae; genus Aspiorhynchus; species Aspiorhynchus laticeps. The sequence goes on from CM041807.1 coordinate 12,700,771, forward strand.
TAGTGGGAGACAGCAGCACCAGATCATCAGCAAACAGGAGGCATTTGACTTCAGTGTCTAGTAGAGTAAGACTGATCCAGAGCTCTCACTAACTCATTTCTGTATATACTGAACAGTGCAGGACTTAAGCTGCAGCCCTGTCTCACTCCACGACACTGAGGGAGGAATTCTGTGTGTTTGTTACCAATCTTAACAGCAAAGTTGTTGTTTTTGTACATTGATTTGATGATATCATATGTTTTTCCTTCGATGCCGCACTGGATTAATTGAAGAAAATTAATCTCTCTCTCAGTGTCTCTCTCTCTCTCTCTGTCAGTGTCTCTCTCTCTCAGTCGCTCTCTCTCTCTCTCTCTCTCATTCTCTCTCTCTCTCTCAGTGTCTCTCTCTCTCTCTCTCTCTCTCTCTCTCTCTCTCTCTCTCTCTCTCTGAGCGGAAGTTGAGTGAGTGGATGCGAGTTTGGGAGCGTGGTTTGGTGTGAGTTTTTTCTCTTTTTTCTCTCTTTTTTCTCTCTTTTTTTCTGTTTATTGTTTTTTTTATTTAAGATAATTGGTTATTTTTAGTGGTATAGTTTAAGTGGTTTAGTTTATTGGTAGCGGCGACAACCGGTGTAGCCGGGAGTCATGCCGGTTCGTGGAGCTGGAGGCGTGGGGCTGGAAACACTCACACGCCGACATGCTTTTAAACTTTGTCCGACTATAGAGTGTTCTGTGGAAGATTGCGCTTTGGCGGTTGGAGCGATTGTTGGTTACGATAGCATTAAATCCGCATCTAGAATGAACAATGGAGTTGTGATTTTTGTGGATAGCTTTGATAAAGTTGCAACAATTGTTGAACAAGGTGTAATAATTAAAGAAATCTTTGTTCAAGCGATACCGCTCGTTAATCCAGCAAAAAAGATCGTTTTGTCCCAAGTCCCTCCGTTTATTAGTAACGAAATGTTAGAGAGGGAACTCGTGAGACATGGACAGTTAATGTCGCCGATTAGATCGTTTTCTCTCGGCTGTAAATCTCCGAAATTGAGACATGTTGTTTCATTTAGAAGGCAAGTTTTTATGATTCTGAAGAACAACAGTGAAGGGTTGAACTTGGTGCTCAAGTTTAGAGTGGAGGATTATGACTACAATGTTTATGTATCCTCAGAAAAAATGAAGTGCTTTGGATGCGGAATGGAGGGTCATCTCATACGTTCCTGCCCAGAAAAAATCACTGCTGAGACTAATAAAAACACAGAGCATGGTGAGTCAAGCAGATCTCAGAGTCAAAAACAAAATGAATCCGATGAATCTCAGGGATTAGAACAGGGTGAATCAAATGAAACTCAAGGAAAAAAATCCCAAAGACAAAAACAGAATGAACAAAATGATCTTCAGGGGCAAAAACAGGATGAGTTAAATAAATCTCGAGTTTTAGAACAGAGTGAATCAAATGAAACTCAGGGACAAAAATTGTTCGAATCAGATAAATCTCAAGGACAAAAACAGAATGAACAAAATGATCTGCAGGGACAAAAACGGAGAGAATCAAATGAATCTCATGAACAACAACAAAAAAATGAGTCCAATGAATCTCAGGGACAAAAACAGAATGAATCAGATTTAACAAAAATGAAACAAATACACAAAGCCCAGAGGTTAGACTTAGTTGTTGGAGAGGATTCTGTTGAGAACAGTCCACAGTGCGATACTGATACTGAAAAGGAGGCCAGTGCTAGCACTCAGAAGGAAGTGGAGGAGGTAGGATGTTCTTTGGATGGAGAAAGTGAGATGATTGTAGATGACAACGCTATCAAAGATAATGAGAGGAAAAGAAAAATTAGAGATGGTTGTCAATTTTCTGTCAAAATAAAAAAGTTTCCTCTTCGTGATTGTTCTCAGACTGTTGACAGTGATGTTGAAGTGGACTCTGATGTAGATTCTTTAGCTTCCTTGCAGTCTTTGTCCCTCCAAAAAAGTGGCTACTCCATGTCGAGTATTAAGAATTTTCTTAAGAATACTAAAGGAGCTAGAAATCTGAAAATTGAGAGTGTGTTTCCTGATTTACAACTTTTCATTGATTCTGTTAAGAATCTTCAAAAATGTTCTGAAAGTGAAGGAGAGAAAGGTTTCACCGATCAAGAGATTTATCATTTAAGGAAATTTGTTTTGAAAGCTAAAAGACAATTAGAAGATGGCGAATATGTCTAGTACTTTAAATTTGTTTTTGTTTTGTTTTGTTTTTCTTTTCTTTTGTATTATGAGTGAGTTAAAAATAGGTAGTCTGAATTTAAATGGAGCTAGAGATGAAAATAAAAGGGCTTCTTTTTTCAGACTGTGCTCCCTTAAAAAACTGGACATTATCTTTGTACAAGAGACTCATAGTACTGCTGATAATGAAGTTGACTGGAAGAGAGAATGGGAGGGTGATGTTTTTTTAAGTCATAAAACAAGTAATAGTTGTGGAGTGGGTATTCTTTTCTCCAAAAGTTTTAATCCTCAGTCTGTTGAGTGTGAAGAGGTTATTAAAGGTCGATTGTTAAAAATTAGAGCAATATATGAAAATGTACAGTTTGTATTTATTACTGTATATGCTCCAACTGTTGGTATAGAGAGATTGACTTTTTTGGACACTGTAAGTGATGTTATTAGAGATTGTAATGATCAAGATTTTTTATTTATAGGTGGGGACTGGAATTGCACAGAAAATAGACTTGATAGAAATCATGTAGAGCCTCATTCTGCCTCTCGCACTCATTTGATTCAATTGTTAGAGACTCATGAATTATATGATGTATGGAGAGGGTTAAATGGTGATAAAAGTCAGTATACTTGGACACATTGTAAAGACAATTTATTGTCTATGGCAAGACTGGATCGTTTTTATTGTTTTAAATATCATTTTAATGTTGTTAAAAACTGCTTTATTAGCCCTGTTGGGTTTTCTGATCATTCACTTGTTGTAATTTGTGTTTTCCTAAAATGTGTAAAGCCTAGTAGTGCCTATTGGCATTTTAATACAGCTTTACTAGAGGATAAAAATTTTAAAGACATCTTTGTATCCTTTTGGAAAAATCATCAAAATACAAAAAATGATTTTATATCCTTACAACAGTGGTGGGACTTTGGAAAAGTCCAAATAAAACAGCTGTGTCAACAATATAATTGTAATGTCACCAAAGTCTTGATGAAATCAGTGAAAGCTCTGGAGTCTGAAGTGGAAGAACTCCAGGGTTTAGCTGAGGTTACAAAGGATCAACGTTTTTTTGAAGCTCTTGAGTTTAAGAAGTCTGTGTTAACTAATCTCCTAGGGGTATCAGCACAAGGGGCTCTGGTTAGGTCCCGTTTTAAGAATATAATGGAAATGGATGTCCCATCACACTTTTTTTTTGGATTGGAGCGTAAAAATGGTCAAAAAAGATTAATTCATAGTTTAAAGTTAGATTCTGGGCAGGTGTTGTCTGATCATGCTGCTATTCGTGAGCATGCGGTCAGTTTTTATAGTAATTTGTATAACTGTGAGCACCAGGACGAACAAGTGATAGCTCAGAGTTTTTATACTGGTCTTCCTCAGGTCAAAGAAGAGAGTAATGCAGTGTTGGAAGTGAATATTTCCCCAGGTGAACTTTATGCAGCTTTGCAAAGTATGCAGAACAGAAAAACTCCTGGTTTAGATGGTCTACCGGTTGATTTTTATAAGTTTTTTTGGCCTGTAATTGGAGAGGATCTTTTAGCAGTGCTGAATGATAGCCTAACTAATGAATGTTTGCCTTTAAGTTGCAGAAGGGCAGTGCTTACACTGCTGCCGAAAAAAGGTGATCTGCAGCTTATAAAAAACTGGAGGCCTGTGTCTCTGCTTTGTACAGATTATAAATTACTCTCCAAAGTGTTGGCAAGTAGACTTAGCAAAGTGATGGAGCAAGTTGTTCATCCCGATCAGACTTATTGTATTCCTGGAAGGTTGATTTCTGATAATATTGTACTTATTCGGGATTTGTTAGAAATCTCCAAGCTTTTTGATCTTAAAATGGGAATTGTTTCTATGGATCAAGAAAAAGCGTTCGACCGGGTTGAGCACAAATATTTGTGGGAAACGTTGATTGCTTTTGGGTTTACTCCTGGTTTTATTAATAAAATCAAGACTTTGTATTGTAATGTTCAGAGTGTTTTGAAGATCAATGGTGTTTTGAGCGCTCCCTTTCATGTCCAGCGGGGAATTAGACAGGGCTGTCCCCTGTCGGGGATGTTATATTCTCTGGCTTTCGAACCTCTATTACATAAACTTAGATCTGTTTTACAAGGTGTGACTTTGCCAGGGTGCAATATACCCTTAAAGTTATCTGCATATGCAGATGATTTAGTCATCATGGTTGATAATCAACAAGATATTGACTTGTTAACAAATATTGTAGCTCAATATGGCAAAATTTCTTCAGCCAAAGTAAACTGGAGCAAAAGCGAAGCTCTTAGTATAGGAGGAGTGATGGAAAAACAGTTTCAGTTGTCTGCAGGTTTGAATTGGAAGACAGATGGAGGTTTAAAATATTTAGGTGTGTTTTTGGGTGAAGAACCTTTTGTCCTTAAAAACTGGGATAATTTTCTTGAAAGGATTAAGGGTCGCATTGCCAGATGGAAGTGGATTCTACCAAAAATGTCTTATAGAGGTCGAGTTCTTATTATTAATAACTTGATTTCATCTACTTTATGGCATCGCCTATCATGTGTTGACCCACCTTCAGACTTGTTGTCAAAAATTCAAGTACTTCTTGTGGATTTTTTCTGGGACCGTCTGCATTGGACACCTCAAAGTGTATTATTTTTGCCGAAAGATGAAGGAGGACAAGGTTTAATTCATCTGAGCAGCAGAGGGGGAACTTTTCGTTTCCAGTTTGTGCAGAGGTTTCTATGTGGTCCCAAAGATCTGGTGTGGAGACCGCTGGCATGCACTATTTTGAACAAGCTGGGTGGACTTGGCCTAGACAGAACTTTGTTTCTGATGGATTTAAGGCAACTCAACACTTCAGGACTACCGAGTTTCTATCGTGGACTGTTTAAAGTCTGGGATCTGTTTAAAAAGGAGAGGACAGAGCATCATAGCTCATTGTATTGGCTTCTTCAAGAACCAGTTGTGTATGGGACCCGTCTGAGTGCAACCTGTCAAATAGGTCCCAGTATACTCAGACAGTTTTGCATGTCTAATGTAGTGACTTTGGGACATGTGATCCAGTTTGCAGGTGCAAACATGGATAATGCTCTTTTCCTTGCCTCTCATTTAAAGATGCACTCTGTTCGTGTAATTGCTTCTTTGCTCAAAAAATGGAAAGAAGCTTTAACAGAGTCTGAACGTACATTGTTGAATCTTTATTGTAATGGTTCTGTGCAACCTAGTGTTGATGATCTTTTTCCTTTGGTGAAGGTTTTCCCAGATTTTAAGGACTGTACAGGTTTCTTTCTAAAAATTGATAAATCAAATGTGTTTGTGCATGATGCTGATAAGAAATTGTTATATAGATTGGTTGTTAAAATTTTGAATAAAGATAAATTAAATGGAAAAATTGACACTCCATGGAGAGCTCGCTTAGGTTTGATTGATGGTGTTGGACCTGAATGGAGAGCGCTGTATAAACCTCCATTGTTGAAGAAAGTTGCTGATTTGCAGTGGAGGGTTTTACATTCAGCTGTAGCTGTTAATGCTTTTATTTCTGTGTTAAACTCTGATATTAATCATGATTGCCCTTTTTGTACTTTGCGTGAGACAGTTTTTCACTGTTTTATGGACTGCTGTCGTCTCTTGCCACTGTTTTCAATGTTGGAGGATGTTTTTAAATTGTTTGAAGTGGTTTTTTCCAAACAGTTGTTTATTTTGGGTTGTAGGTATTCCCAAAGAAGGAGAGAGCAATGTCAACTTTTCAATTTTATTTTGGGAAGAGCAAAGATGGCTGTGTATATGAGTAGACGAAATAAGGTGGAAGGATCCACAGATGATAATGCTGTTTTTGTTTTTGTCAAAATGTTGAAAGCTCGTCTAAGAATAGATTTTAATTATTACAGGCTGATGAATGATTTAGAAAAGTTTTCCAATATATGGTGTTATAAAGAGGTGCTCTGCGCTGTTGTAGAGAATAATTTAATTTTCAAGAATGTGTTGATTTAATGTGATTTCATTTTTGATTGTTTATTTGTATTTTAAATGTTTTAATAAAGTACTTGTAAAATCTCAAAATCTCTCTCTCTCTCTCTCTCTGTCAGTGTCTCTCTCTCTCTGTCTCTCTCTCTCTCTCAGTGTGTTTCTCTCTCTCTCTCTCTCTCTCTCTCTCAGTGTGTTTCTCTCTCTCTCTCTCTCTCTCTCTCTCTCTCTCTCTCTCTCTCTCTCAGTGTCTCTCTCTCTCTCTCTCTCTCTCTCTCTCTGTGTGTTTCTCTCTCTCTCTCTCAGTGTGTTTCTCTCTCTCTCTCTGTCTCTCTCTCTCTCTCAGTGTGTTTCTCTCTCTCTCTCTCTCAGTGTCTCTCTCTCTCTCTCTCTCTCTCTCTCTCTCTCTCTCTCTGTGTGTTTCTCTCTCTCTCTCTCTCTCTCTCTCTGTCAGTGTCTCTCTCTCTCTCTCAGTGTGTTTCTCTCTCTCTCTCTCTCTCTCAGTGTGTTTCTCTCTCTCTCTCTCTCTCTCTCTCTGTCAGTGTCTCTCTCTCTCTCTCAATTGAATTGAATTGAACTGACTGCAGATTAATGCTGAGTTATGCTGCATATGTGTAACTTACAGTGATGTTTTAAACATGATTCAGTGCAGGACAGTTCTCAGTTATTTGTGTTGTTTTGTGGTCAGTGTGTAGTAATCTGGTGTGTGTGAGGAAGTGAGGGCAGCTCTGTTGATTGGGCACAGAGCACATGTGACCTGGTCATGTGACTCCTCCTCTGGAGACCAGACACTAAACACCGTCGCATTCAAGCATGCAGCTTCCTGAGGAACCGCTCAGAGCTGCACAGCTCATCATTTATGCTGTTTTATTCTTTTTCATTTTTGCTACATATCAGGCATTCAAATGATGTAGTATTTTATTTATTTATTTTGCTTTGTGCTTTAGATTTAATTTGAGTTCTATTCTTTTTCCTTGTTTAACACGGTTCCTGCAAAAATGAATTCTAATAAATAATAGTAATTTATTAAAAATCCCTAATAAATCAATTTGGAATTTCCTTCAAACATTGTATGAAGCTTTCAGACATTTATTATTATTATTAAAACTTTTTTCTTATTGTTTTTTTTGTTTTTGGGTTGCATTAGTCCCACTTTTATTAAAGATGGTTCTTTATTTCAGTATATATCTGAAATTAGAGTTTCTGTGTGTGAGTGTGTGTGTGTGAGCGTGTGTGTGTGTGTGTGTGTGTGTGTGTGTCTGTGAGTGTGTGTGAGCGTGTGTGTGTCTGTGAGCGTGTGTGTGAGCGTGTGTGTGAGCGTGTGTGTGTCTGTGAGCGTGTGTCTGTGAGCGTGTGTCTGTGAGCGTGTGTCTGTGAGTGTGTGTGTGTGTCTGTGAGTGTGTGTGTGAGCGTGTGTGTGAGCGTGTGTGTGAGCGTGTGTGTGAGCGTGTGAGCGTGTGTGTCTGTGAGCGTGTGTGTGTGTGTGTGTGTGTGTGTGAGAAAGTGTGTGTCTGTGTGTGTGTGTCTGTGTGAGAGTGTGTGTGAGCGTGTGTGTGTCTGTGAGCGTGTCTGAGCGTGTGTGTGAGTGAGCGTGTGTGTGTCTGTGAGAGAAAGTGTGTGTCTGTGTGTGTGTGTGTGTGTCTGTGAGTGTGTGTGTGTGTCTGTGAGTGTGTGTGTGTGTCTGTGAGCGTGTGTGTGAGCGTGTGAGCGTGTGTGTGTCTGTGAGCGTGTGTGTGTGTGTGAGAAAGTGTGTGTCTGTGTGTGTGTGTCTGAGTGAGTGTGTCTGTGAGCGTGTGTGTGTCTGTGAGCGTGTCTGAGCGTGTGTGTGAGTGAGCGTGTGTGTGTCTGTGAGAGAAAGTGTGTGTGTGTGTCTGTGTGAGAGTGTGTGTGTCTGTGTGAGAGTGTGTGTGTCTGTGAGTGAGTGTGTCCGTGAGTGTGTGTCTGTGAGCGTGTGTGTGTGAGAAAGTTTGTGTCTGTGTGTGAGAAAGTGTGTGTCTGTGTGAGAGGTGTGTCTGTCTGTGAGTGTGTGTCTGTCTGTGTGTGTGTGTGTGTGAGAGAAAGTGTGTGTCTGTGAGTGTGTGTGTGTGTCTGTGAGTGTGTGTGTGTGTGTGTGAGAGAAAGTGTGTGTGTGTGTGTGTGTGTGTGTGAGAAAGTGTGTGTCTGTG
>CM041807.1:12719034-12729034 GCA_023376895.1 Aspiorhynchus laticeps
GGCGGTCCTACACCGCTATCCCACGTGCCTACAACCGTTTACGGGGTGAGCTGCAACAGGCTATTTCAACAGACTCACAACGGACATGTGGTCGAGCACAAAAATGACACCTTACATGTCACTGACGTTCCATTTTATTGACACGGAATGAAAACTGGTGTCAAAGTGCCTCCAAACAAGTTTTTTTGCCAGAGGACCACACTGCCGCTAACTTGCCGATGCTCTGCAGGAGGCTCTGCATGACTGGGGGTTAGAAGACAATAAAGTGTCTTGTATCACGACGGACAGTGGAAGCAACATTAAAGCGGCTGTTTCATAATTTAGGCTGGCCCTGGTTAAGCTGCTTTGGGCACAACCTGAACCTAGCTGTGTCCAACACTATTGAGAAGACGGAGAAAGCCCGCACAGACCGTGCCCTAGCGGTTTGTCGTACAATAAACGGCATGTTCTCTCACAGCTGGAGAAGGAAAAGGGAGCTGCAGAAAGCCCAGGTCGAGCTTGGCCTCCCCGAACACTCGCTTGTGATGGTACGTTTATTATTAGTTAAAAAAAAAACGTAAATAAAGTAGGCTATAATAAAATCATAGTCTAGGCCCATAATGACATATATCATGCAGTTTTCTTAATTATTATTGATAATAATAATAATAATAATTTATTTTCTCCCCGAGGACTGTGCAACTCGCTGGGGCTCCAAGCAGAAAATGATTGATAGGATGCTAGAGCAAAGGACGGCCATCAATCGAGTTCTTGCTGATGACCGTAAAGCCAATGTGAGCATCACATGGCAAGACGAGGACGTGTTGCAATCGTTGAACAAAGTGCTGAAGCCAGTGAGCGAGTTCACCGACATTTTGTCCGGCGAAAATTATGTAACTGCGTCATCTCTTCTTCCTGTGCTGCGTCTCATTAAAGAGGACACATTGGCCCCATCGGATGAGGATGGACAACTGACAGCCAACCTAAAAGCTGGCATAATTTCAATCTTAGATAAAAAATATGGAGCTCTGCCAGAAGCAAGCCGGCAGCTTATGCGAAAGGCAACATTCCTGGACCCGCGCTACCGGGGTGACTACGACCCGAATGTTGAGGAGACCAAGAAGATGATAGAGGAAGAAGCGGTCATCCTCGCTAGAAGAGCGCAGCCCGCGAGAGAGGGACCGGCGTCGAGCCACAGGTCAAAAGAAAAAAGACTTTAGCTAGTTTATTAAAAAGAAAGGCAGGCACTGCTACAGCAAATCTGACCATTCCAGAAAAGGTGGTGACAGAACTTGCCACCTATGCTCAGGATTCACCCATCAACACAGAGCAGGATCCTCTCGTTTGGTGGAAAGATAAGGAAAGTCGGTTCCCCCTCTTGGCAAAGGTAGCAAAAAAATATCTTTGCGTGTGTGCGACAAGCTGCGCATCCGAGAGGGTGTTTAGTACGATGGGAAACATCGTCACCCCCACAAGATCCCACCTTAAGCCAGAGATGGTCAACATGTTGAGTTTCCTGGCAAAGAACATGTAAACTGCAAGCAAGCCAATTTAGTTTTATTTATTTCTTATTTTGAAAAGACTGCTGACTTGCCATTTATTGTAAGGTGATTTTGGAAGCTTTTTTTTTTACATTCGTTTATTACTTATTTGGTTTTACCTTATTTAATAAAAAAAAAATATTTAGTCCTATTTTATTTCCGTATTCGTTTTAAAAGCGTTCTAATAGGCTACGTGATAAACATTCTATTATTTAGGCTACTTTGTTCCACACCACAGTTTTTTTTCAGCCTATATAGCATGGTGTATTTTTATTCGTTATATTAATAAAAGTTTGTTGTTTCATATAAGTGAGTTTGAGTTTTTTTCCCCTGTATTGTTGTTGTTTATTCAAGCATTGACGCCGAATTGGCAATTAACCGCTAATTCGAAAGTGAAATGCGCATAGGCTATTTAAAAGCGAAGGAAAAGAGGGAAACTCCAACGAACACCCCCCCACTCCCCCCCGGTGATATCGGTATTACCGGTGTTGTCACATATCGATAATCCGGTGGGAAAATTTCCTCACCGTCACAACCCTAGTGAGGGGTAGGTTTAGGTGTAGGGTAGGTGTAGGGCAATAGCACATACAGATTGTACAGTATAAAAACCATTACACCTATGGGATGTCCCCACTTTTCACAAAAACAAACGTGTGTGAGTGAGAGTGTGCAAGCGTGTGAGTGTGTGTGAGTGTGAGTGTGAGTGTGAGTGTGAGTGTGAGTGTGAGTGTGTGTGTGTGTGTGTGTGAGAGAGTGTGCGAGCGTGTGAGTGTGTGTGTGAGTCTGGCGAGTAAAGTTTAATAATCGTACTAGCTGGTGGTGATTCTTCTGCCATGTCCTTCAGATGAAGAAGAGCAGCTCTGATGTGATTGGATCACAGTGACAGGAGTTCTGTGTTTGTCTCTCTCTCACAAACACGCTCCTGCCTCATTACTGCGGCTGTTATTTCCAGACCGTCTGTGGCCAACGTTTTTGGAAAACCATGTCATTATTGACCATGTCTGGTTTCTGATGTCACTGTCCTTCTCTGATTACAAGTCTCGCTTTATTCTCCAAGACAGACGATAATGCATTAGATAGCGGTCCAGTTTTGAAAAAATGATATGCAATATATGATGTAAAAGCTGTAACCTCAGGGTTTGATTGAGTGCAGAGTATTATAACGGTTGTGTGTGTTCCTGCAGGTACAAGCGTGTTTTCTCCGTGGGAACTCACGGCATCACCACATACAACCCCACCACACTAGAAGTGACTAACCAGGTACTGCATTCATCTCTCTGCTGATAGAGTATAGATAGAGTATATTATAGAGTGTATATAGAGTTTATTATAGAGTATATATAGAGTTTATTATAGAGTATATTATAGAGTATATATAGAGTTTATTATAGAGTATATATAGAGTTTATTATAGAGTATATATAGAGTTTATTATAGAGTATATATAGAGTATATATAGAGTTTATTATAGAGTATATATAGTTTATTATTATAGAGTATATATAGTTTATTATTATAGAGTATATATAGAGTTTATTATAGAGTGTATATAGAGTTTGTTATAGTGTATATAGTTTATTATAGAGTATATATAGAGTTTATTATAGAGTATATATAGTTTATTATTATAGAGTATATATAGAGTTTATTATAGAGTATATATAGAGTTTGTTATAGAGTGTATATAGAGTTTATTAGAGTTTATTATAGAGTGTATATAGAGTATATATAGAGTTTATTATAGAGTTTATTATAGAGTGTATATAGTTTGTTATAGAGTGTATAGAGTTTATTATAGTGTATATAGAGTTTATTATAGTGTGTATATATAGTTTATTATAGAGTATATATAGAGTTTATTATAGAGTATATATAGAGTTTATTATAGAGTATATATAGTTTACTATAGAGTATATATAGTTTACTATAGAGTGTATATAGAGTTTATTATAGAGTATATATAGAGTTTATTATAGAGTATATATAGAGTTTATTATAGAGTATATATAGAGTTTATTATAGAGTATATATAGAGTTTATTATAGAGTATATATAGAGTTTATTATAGAGTTTATTATAGAGTATATAGAGTTTACTATATAAATATAGAGTTTATTATAGAGTATATATAGAGTTTATTATAGAGTATATATCGAGTTTACTATAGAGTATATATAGAGTTTATTATAGAGTATATATAGAGTTTATTATAGAGTATATATGTAGAGTATATATAGAGTTTACTATAGAGTATATATGTAGAGTATATATAGAGTTTATTATAGAGTATATATAGAGTTTATTATAAAACTAATATATATATATATACAGTATATATATATATATATATATATGTTAGTTATAGAGATTATAGAGCAGGCATCCTCAAATCTGGCCCACTCCTGCAGAGTTTAGCTCTAACCCTAATCAAACACACCTGTGCATGCTAATCAGAGTCTCCAAGATCATTAGAGAATCACAGGTAGGTGAGTTTGATCAGGGTTGGAGCTAAACTCTGCAGCAGATTGGCCCTCCAGGGAAAGATTTGAGGAACCCTGTTATAGAGTATACTCTGAGTATAGAGAATACATCTACAGTTATGTGTGCTTATAGAATGAGGTGAACAGAGTAAGTAGAATATGTGAATGTCACTTGCAGTATTATATTTCTAAATATTATTTTATAAAAAATCATAACTTATAATAATAATAATAATAATGTATATATTAATGCATATAATTGTGTTTTTGTTTTATATTATTGATGGCAATTATATTTGTTGTTTTCATGTTATTTATTATTGTTATTATTTATTAATAAAATTATTATTAATAATATTATTATATGTGGCTGTTATATGAATAACATTAACAACTCTATTTTTGTTGTTATGCAAACAAAACCTCTGCACATATTCTGTTGCCTCTGTTAAACTAATAGTACATCTTACATTATGAGTATACATTTCTTTTAAGAAAATAATAATAAACTTCTGACATACAATATATTGCACCCCCTATTTTAGAACAGAAAAATGCACTTCCAAATCTGTGGCAACAACGATGGGAACATAATTCATGTATTTAAAAATTGTATTTCATCTCTGTAGCAACAGTTTTGTAAGTGTCTAAAATGACTGAACCCATATGTACAAGTCATTGGTGTTTGGTGATGAGTTTTTGTCTCAAGGTCTGCATTTACAGTCACACCAGAGGTGTTAAACTGGGATTAGGACTTGGTTTTATGCAGACCAGTCAAGTTCTTCCACACTGACTCAATCAATCATTTTCTTTTTGAACCTTGTCTTATACACAGAGACATTGTCATGTTAGAATAGAAAAGAGTCCAAACTGTTGCTATAATATTAGAAGCACACAATTTCCTAGAATATCATTATATGCTTTAACATTAAGATTTGTACTCATAGAAATTACTAAAGTAGTCAAACCTATTCATTAGAAGGGGTGCCAATACTTTTGACAATATAGCTGTTTGGTGTCTTTAAGCACTGCAGATGTTATGAATGTTATGAATCTGCACTGCAGATGTTATGAATGTTGTGTAATGTTTCTCTCTCAGTGGTCTTACGGCGATATCTGTGGCATCGCTCCGGTCGGGAAGGGCCAGGGCACCGAGTTCAACCTCACGTTCCGGAAGGGCAGCGGGAAGAAGTCCGAAACGCTCAAGTTTTCCACTGAGCATCGCACAGAGCTGCTAACAGAAGCGCTGGTGAGGAATACTGATGTGACGTGCTTTAATAACGGAGTCGTGTGACTCATCATTACTCTGACGCTCTCTCTCTCTTCTCCACAGAGATTCAGAACAGACTTCTCCGAGGGGAAAATCACTGGAAGAGTGAGTACAGTCCCAGCAAAGACAGACGTGTGACACAGAAATGTGTATTTTACATATAAACACAAACAAATATGTGACCCTGGAGCACAAAACCAGTCATTAGAGTCTTTTTTGTTAAATTGAGATTTATGCATCATCTGAAAGCTGAATAAATAATCTTTCCATTGATGTACGGTTTGTTATGATAGGACAATATCTGGAATCTGAGGGTGCAAAAAAGTCAAAACATTGAGAAAATCACCTTTAAAGTTGTTCAAATTAAGTTCTTAGCAATGCATATTACTAATCAGAAATTAAGTTTTGATATATTTACGGTAGGAAATTTACTAAATATCTTCATGGAACATGATCTTAATATCCTAATGATTTTTGGCATAAAAGAAAAATGTATAATTTTGACTCATACAATGTATTGTTGGTTATTGCTACAAATATACCTGTGTTACTTATGACTGCTTTTGTGCTCCAGGGACACATATAATCATGTTTTATTACCACATATGTAAAATAGGGATGTCGATTTAACAAGCCAAATTGGTGTTATTAATTTTGGATTCAATTAAGTGTTAAAATGATTAATGTATTTAACGCAGCGCCCCGTCCAGACACTGACTGACGTGTGATGATGGAGTTTATTAGAATGCCTAGAATTCAAGATATGAGTGCAAAAGAATCACACTCTTATATTTATATCATATGATGTAGTTTAGCAATATCACACCTAGGGTTGAGAATCAAAAATCAGTTTTAATTCCAGAGTCAGATACTTAAGGTCAGGAATCGGATACTTGTTGTAAAATTAATTTTGATTCCTGTGTGCGTAAATCACCTTTTGACAGTAATTTGACAGTTCAAATAAATATTGATTGATTGCATTGTTATGCCAGTAGGTGGAGAAAAGGAGCTGTTAAAATGTATTTGTCTTTGATTTATTCAAGAGAATGATTCAAAAATGTTGATTCATCTAGTAATGAAACAAGTAAATATTGAATCATTCATTCATAAATTGCATGTGATTTTGTTTAGTTGTCTAATGTTTTTTCCTCAGAACCACAATAACCACAATTCTCCATAAAAATAAATAAATCTTAATTTATTCAGAATAATGCCGCACATAAACAGCTCTTAGTCCAGATTTTATGCAGCCGGTTGATTTTTCTCCACTGCAACTAAATGTTTTGCAAAAAGAGACAGAATAAATATGTTTGATATCTAAATATTGACTTGATCACATTGGAATCGAAAAGAATCAGAATCGATAAAATTAAATCGATACCCAACCCTAATCACACCAGCAAGAGTGCTGCTTTTAACCAATATCTGCACCATTGATCATGTGATACTGATGCAACAGTTCAATAAACAACAAGATAATATTGGGTTACAATTTAGACACAATATTATCTGTTTTGCTCAGTTTCACAAATGAAGATATTTCCAATCAAATCCACACACAGCGCTGATTCAACACTGAATACATCCACGGTTTTGAACCAGTATGATTCAGTGACTTATTAACATGTGCTTATTTCATATTTCAGTATTCATTTAAAAAAAAAACTTTAATACCCATTTATTGATTATGAATGTAATGTTGAATCTAAATTTCTAGTTTTTGTAATGTCCATGCAATGCTTTTCTTATAACACAAGGTTAATTGACTTTTGGGGGTAATTTCTCGGCACAAGTTGATGTGCAAATAATAAATAATAAATAATTAAATTCAGATCTGAAATGGCCATATTCCTCACTCTCTGAAGCTCTTGTTAAAGGGACAGTACACCCAAAACCCACATTTACTCATCCTCAAGTAGATCCAAACCTGTATGAATGTGTTTGTTCTGAACACAAAGGAAGATATTCTGAAGAAAGTTTGTAATCAGGCTGTTTTGGGAACCATTGACTTCAATAGTAGGAGAAAAATACTGCTCTGTTTCCCTCATTCTTCAGAATATCTTCCTTTGTGTTCAGAACAAACACATTCATACAGGTTTGGATCTACTTGAGGATGAGTAAATGATGACAGGATTTACATTTTTGGGTGTACTGTCTCTTTAAGATGAATGTTTAAGATGTGTTTTCATACACTGTAAAAAACAACAGTGATTTTAACGGTAAAAAAACTGAAAATGCTACAGTAAAAACCTGATAAATGGTTAACGTTAAGTGTAAAATTTACAGGGAAAAACCGTAAACTGACGTTCCCAGAATTCCCTGCGTTGCATTTCAAAGTTTGTTTGAATTTGATGTTTTTTCTTTGAAATAACTATGTTTCTTCTATCAGTTATGTTTATTAGGGTTGTATGTTACATCTAATGTTGTTAAATTAATGTTTATTACATATTTCAGTTTATTGAGATCATCATGATGGTGATTAGTGTTTGTGTGAATGACGCTTCTTCTATATACAGTATGTTATTATTTAAAAGCTGCTTTGGTTCATCATGTGACTCTCATCAGCTTTTGGTGGTTATCAGTGTATTACAAACAGATTTCAGTACTTCAATAGATTGGTATATTAACATTATATCAGTTAATGACATTACGGTATTTAACTGTAAATTTAAGTTAAAACCTAAAATGCTGTTACCGTATATTCTCCGGAATGTGTTTTACAGTGTAGCTCTGCTGATGTTTCCTCAGCGCTATAACTGCTTCAAGCACCACTGGAGCGACTCTCGGAGGAGCGTGTGTCTGGAGGTGACTCCGGGCAGCATCGATCAGATCGACCCTCAGACGAACCGTGTGATCTGCTCGTATGATTACCGCTGCGTGGAGGGCTTCGCCGAGCTCTCCGACTATCAGGGAGGCTTCTGTGTGCTGTACGGAGGCTTCGGCAGACTGGTGTGTGCTCGGATCTACAGAGTGACTGTGACTCGCCCAGAACTAATGCTCTCTCTCTCTGTGTCTCTCTCTCTGTGTCTCTCTCTCTCTCTCTCTCTCTCTCTCTCTCTGTCTCTCTCACTCACTCACTCACTCGGTCTCACTCACTCACTCACTCACTCTCTCTCACTCACTCACTCACTCTCTCTCTCGGTCTCACTCACTCACTCACTCGGTCTCACTCACTCACTCACTCGGTCTCACTCACTCACTTACTCTCTCTCTCTCACTCACTCACTCACTCTCTCTCTCTGTCTCTCTCACTCACTCACTCACTCACTCTCTCTCTGTCTCACTCACTCACTCACTCACACTCTCTCTGTCTCTCTCTCACTCACTCACTCACACTCTCTCTGTCTCACTCACTCACTCACTCGGTCTCACTCACTCACTCGGTCTCACTCACTCACTCTCTCTCTCACTCTCACTCACTCACTCACTCACTCACTCTCTCTCTGTCTCACTCACTCACTCACTCACACTCTCTCTGTCTCTCTCTCACTCACTCACTCACACTCTCTCTGTCTCACTCACTCACTCACACTCTCTCACTCTCACTCACTCACTCACTCTCTCTCTCTCTGTCTCACTCACTCACTCTCTCTCTCTCTCTCTCTGTCTCTCTCACTCTCACTCACTCACTCACTCTCTCTCTGTCTCACTCACTCACTCACTCACTCTCTCTCTCTGTCTCTCTCTCTCTCTCACTCACTCACACTCTCTCTGTCTCACTCACTCACTCACTCTCTCTCTCTGTCTCTCAATTCAGAAAGCTTTATTGGCATGACAAAAACATACATTTTGTATTGCCAAAGCATTAAAACAACATAGAAAATGATTTAGAATATCTGAACATTTAGTAAAGCCTAGCAAAAATAATAGTAATAATTAAACTAAATAAAAAAGGCAATATTATATAAACACATGGCTAGATATATCAAAAAAATAAATAGAACAATAGTATTAATAAAATAAATAAAGGATTATACTACAGAAATCATGTAACAACTGAACTTATAAATGTGAACATTGTATAGATGCTATAGATGTGTGTAGGTGTAATGTGTGTGTGTGTGTGTGTGTGTGTGTGTGTTTATCTCTGGCTGTCTCTCAGGAGATCACAAGATGTTACAAATCTTGCAGCTATATTACAACATTTGGCTTCTTCGCCAAGAATGAAACGGAGTTTCTGGGTTGGATTACAGGTGTTGAATTGGGGGAATATTTTATTAATTTTGGGGTAGTAGTGGTCTCTGATATCTTTATATTTAGTGCACTCTGTGAGGAAGTGCAGCTCCGTCTCCGTCACTCCCAGCATGCAGTGCGAGCAGAGTCTGTCCTCACGAGAGAGCCAGGTCTGTCTGCGCCGGCCCGTCTCTACGCCCAGACTGTGTTCACTGAGTGTGTGTGTGTGTGTGTGTGTGTGTGTGTGCCGGCCCGTCTCTACGGCCAGACTGTGTTCACTGAGTCTGTACATCGTCAGTGTTTTCCTGAGTCTCACATCACTCACGGTGCTCAGGTAGCTTGCCATGCTGTACTCTCGATTTAGGGCCGAATAACATTCCAGTTTGTGCTGGTTTTTGATGGTGTTTGTCCAATGGGTGATGTACTTGTGTTTCTCTGTGTTGATGATCTGTGTGGGCCGAATGTGTGTGTGTGTGAGTGTGTGTGTGTCCTGAGGCTGGCTGATCTCTGTGTGTGTGAGCTCAGTCAGTCTCAGCACCAGCTGAAGGAGGGGACTC
>CM041807.1:12734034-12794034 GCA_023376895.1 Aspiorhynchus laticeps
TTGTAGATGTTCACAGTTATCATAGTGCCATCGGGGTCTTGTGGGTCTCTGATTTTGACTTTCCATCCATTACAGATGCCTTCTTTTTTTACAGAGGGGTAATGTTTAATGATGGCTTTATGCCAGGCACTGGGGTGACCAGAGAAGAAAATGAGGTTGCAGATTTCTCCAGTTTTAAACAGATCTGCAAACAGAGTCTCTGGATTGTCTGAAAGAAGCTTCTGCTTGTAGGTCTTCCTTGCAGAGTCAGTCTTGATCTCAGAGGGGTACTGTATGGTGGTGAGTGGGGGGTGGGGGGATGGGAGCTGCTCCTCTGATTGGCTGATTCTCTCTGGCTCATTTGAATTGATACATTGAGGAATGCCAGAGTGTGGGCTAGCCATAGCTTTAGCTTTATAGCATTTTAGCTTATAAAAATACAAAAATTATCAATTTTATGCCTTTATATTTGGAAAAAAATAGCAAACAAGCCAAAAAAAAGGTTTCCAGTGCAGTTTTGGTTGTACTCACTGCTTCTCCCTCCGTGAATAAGTGGATCTCCTCTTGTTTGAACTTTCCCTCCAGTTTTCCAGCAGGCCTCTTGCTGGAGTGTGATGCTCTGATCCTCTGCTGATTATCTGGTTTTAAAAGCTCAAATACTGTATTTTCTGAGTTCTTTTCATGAGAGTTTGTGTCTGTATGTGGTATTCTTCGAGATTTTGTAGATTTTTCATCTATTTCTCATCTCAAAATAGCAAACAAAGAAGAAAATCTAAGAGCTCATGTGGATCATGACTTCCATGGTTTCTCTCTCTCTCTCTCACTCACTCACACTCTCTCTGTCTCACTCACTCTCACTCTCACTCTCTGTCTCTCTCTCTCTCTCTCTCTCTCTGTCTCACTCACTCACTCACTCACTCACACTCTCTCTGTCTCTCTCTCACTCACTCACTCACTCACACTCTCTCTGTCTCACTCACTCACTCACTCACACTCTCTCTGTCTCACTCACTCACTCACTCACTCACACTCTCTGTCTCTCTCTCACTCACTCACTCACACTCTCTCTGTCTCACTCACTCACTCACTCACTCACACTCTCTGTCTCTCTCTCACTCACTCACTCACACTCTCTCTGTCTCACTCACTCACTCACTCACACTCTCTCTCTCACTCTCACTCACTCACTCACTCACACTCTCTCTGTCTCACTCATTCACTCACTCACACTCTCTCTCTCACTCTCACTCACTCACTCACTCTCTCTCTCTCTGTCTCACTCACTCACTCTCTCTCTCTCTGTCTCTCTCTCTCTCTCTCTCACTCACTCACACTCTCTCTGTCTCACTCACTCACTCACACTCTCTCTGTCTCACTCACTCACTCACACTCTCTCTCTCAATTCAATTCAATATGTGCTTTACTGGCATGACAATTGTTACAATGTATTGCCAAAGCATAGTGTTTACATTGAATCTAGAACAGATATATATGCAACAAAAACATGCATGTAGATACATTTAAAAAGTAGAACAATTCAACGTTTTAGAATTCTATAAACAATTTAAAATTCAATGGTGTGGGTGTGTGTGTGTTTTTCTCTCTCTCTCTCTCTCACTCAATTCAATTCAGTTAGCTTTATTGGCATGACAAAAGCACATTTTGCATTGCCAAAGCATGCATAGTAGAAGAGAACATATACAACAGTGTGATTTGGAACAATATAGCAATTGAAATAACATTTGAACAACATCTCTCTCTCTCCAGCATGTGTTTGCGTCCGAGCACCGTGAGGAGATCATACGCAGTGCGATGGAGCACGCCGGGAACTTCCTCGGCATCACGCTGCGTCTGCGTAAGGAGCAGCTGAGCTTCGAGGGCTTCCTCGGCGAGCGTCTGGGGAAGTACGGCTCGGACGAGTGCATCACCTCGCTGACGGAGTTCATCGTGCAGAAGATCACGCCGCGGCACGCAGTAAGATCAGCTCAGGACACCCGGTGTGCTTTCTGATGTGTGTGTGGGGTCGGTCTGATGCTTGTGTTTGTCTCAGGAGCCTGTGAAGAGGATCCTGGCGCTCACAGAGACGTGTCTGGTGGAGAGAGACCCTGCCTCTTACAACATCGTCACCGTCAAGCCCTTCGGAGAGGTCCGTCTGATCACAGACTGAAGCAACACAACTCCATTTCAATAAAAAAAAGCTACATTTTAAATCATTTACTCCAGTTGGTCCAAAATGCAGCAGCTAGAGTTCTTACTAGAACCAGGTTCTGTCACTGGCTCCCTATTAAACATAAAGAATATATGATAGCAATAACTGACTTCAAACCATTTTTAGCTGCTGATGATACTAGTGTTCTTATAATTTTGGCCACCGCTGTAATTCAGAGCAAAACTGCATATTCAATGAGAAAAATGATGGCAGAGGTGAAGGAATATGGTTTGGATTGTAGAAAAGTGAGCATTATAAGCAAGAATGTACAGAATTTGTGATTTTATGAAAAATTATAGCATTTATTTTCATTGGAATAGCATGAACTGTAGGGCTGTCAAATTGGCTGAAAAACTAAATTCGAATTTTGCACTAAAATATTATCAAAATTCGAATTATATTAGAATTTAAAAGGCATAATTTCTCTCCTGAGGCCACAAGAGGGCGCACCGAGCAAAATATTAGCATACTACTGCATGTTTCTTCAAAGCAGTAAAAAAACATCTTTGAAAAAAGTGCATAATGTTTAAAATAATATTTATAAACCATATATAATTAATTACGTTGCTTAAACAATTAGAAACAACCAGCATCATGTATGTATGTATAGTTTAATACCACCAATCACAAAGAGTAGCCTACTTTTTTCATTTAAAAACATATGCAGAAAAACCGCCATAAAGTCTCGAGACATGTTTTTTAAAAGTTGAACTTAATTTTATATGCTTTCTAAACATGCGGCTCTTGTGTGAGACGCGAGTGCAACGCTGATAGATGTCCCTCTAGAAAATGAAATAATATGCGTTCTGTGTGAACGGCTTGGTTCTAGTTTTGAGGTAAACATCTTCTCCACATTGATGTTCTCTTTTTCTGCAATATGTTGAATGAGCAGCGCTGCATCCCGTGGCTTCAGCTGGAGAGACTAAAAAAGCATTAAAATGCAACATCGTCATCACATCTTGTGTGCCACATATAAGCAGCCTGACGCACATCTAAAATTCAAATGCAGTGTTTTTGGATTCAAATGTGGATTTTTATTTTAAATTCCATGAATATTCGAAATTCTATTTTTTTTTGACAGCCCTAATGAACTGAATGCCTTAATGTGACATTTTGGCCACATACTGCATTAAAATCACTTGAAAAGTGCATATATAGAAACTAGTGTTTATGTGTATAATCAGAATGTGCTGGTGTGTGTGTGTGTGTGTGTGTGTGTGTCTCTGTGTGTGTGTGTGTCTGTCTGTGTGTGTGTGTCTTTGTGTGCGTGTCTGTGTGTTTGTGTGTCTGTGTGTGTGTGTGTCTGTGTCTGTGTGTGTGTCTGTCTGTGTGTTTGTGTCTTTGTGTGTGTGTTTGTGTGTCTGTGTGTGTGTCTGTCTGTGTGTTTGTTTGTTTGTGTGTGTCTCTCTCTGTGTGTGTGTCTCTCTGTGTGTGTGTGTGTGTGTGTGTGTCTCTCTGTGTGTGTGTGTGTGTCTCTGTGTTTGTTTGTGTGTGTCTCTCTGTGTGTGTGTGTGTCTCTGTGTGTGTGTGTCTCTGTGTGTGTGTGTGTCTGTGTGTGTGTGTGTGTGTGTGTCTGCAGGTGTTCGCTCTGATCTGTGACGCAGACAATCCTCAGGTGTTCACCGTGGAGTTCATCCGAGGTCAGATCCGGAAGTACTGCTCCACAGAAAGGTAGTGTCTCAGCGAGAGCTCCTGTGTGGTTCTGCTGGTTACCTCAGAGTCTGACGAGCGCTGTGTGTGTGTGTGTGTGTGTGTGTGCAGGGACTCTCTGCTGGCGAGTCTGCTGGACAGTGTGCGGGCGTCGGGGAACAGGGACGTGTGTGTGAAGATGGTCCCCACACACAGGGGTCAGCGCTGGGGTCTGCTCAGCATGCCTGTGGACGAGGAGGTGGAGAGCCTGCACCTGCGCTTCCTCGCCGCTCCTCCCAGTACGTCCAGCATTAACTCTTCAGAGTAACGTCCAGCATTAACAGTGTGTTTCTCCATCATCTGAAGTCAACCGTGGTTTGGAGAATCAGATCAGATTTAATTAGATCTCTGTTTCTCATAAATGTCATGTTCTTGGCTCCGCTGGTCATTATGATTGTTTTTCAGCTAATATTAGTAAAAACCCACAGCTGAGAGAACAGCACAGAGAACTTAAACTAACCTTAGATCAGCTTCACTCTGCGTTTACCTCACAATACACCATCACTGCAGCTCCAGAGAGGAGTTAATAGAAGCGCTGCGATGATAATCATGTTCTGACCATGATAATGTGTATATATACTGTATATACAGTACCATTTAAAAGTTTGGCATCAGTAAGTTTTTTTTTATTAATGAGGGATGCATTAAATTGATCAAAGGTGACAGTAAAGGCATTTATAATGTTATAAATCATTTCTATTTCAAATAAATGCTGTTTTTTTTTACTTTCTATTTATCTGTAAATAAAATGCATCACAGTTTGCACAAAAATATTAACTGTTTTCAACGTTGATGATAATCATAAATGTTTATAATCAGCATATTATTATGATTTCTGAAGATCATGTGACACTGAAGACTGCAGTAATGATGCTGAAAATACAGCTTTGATCACAGAAATAAATTACAGTTTAACAGATATTCACATAGAAAACAGCTGTTTTACTTTATAATAATATTTCACTGTTTTACTGTATTTTTGATCAAATGAATGCAGCCTCGGTGAACAGAAATATTAAATTTCAGATACATTAGATACAGTAATTTCGGAAACATTAAAACCCCAGAAAATGGAAGATATGATGAATCTATATTGTTATTTAAAAAGTTTGAAAATGAAAACATACCAAAAACTAACTACTTTACATAAGTTTAATTAATTTGTGTGAAATGTAAAGAATCCATTCAATAAAAAAAAATAATTTTTAATTTTGGTTGTAAACTCGAGTAACTTGGTTCTGTTTGTTGTTCTTTCTTGTAGATGGTAATTTTGCAGATGCAGTGTTCAGATTTAACGCCAACATCTCTTACAGTGGAGTATTACACGCCGTCACTCAGGACGTGAGTGTGTGTGAGAGAGAGAGAGAGTGTGTGTGTGTGTGAGAGAGAGAGAGAGAGAGAGAGAGAGTGTGTGTGTGTGTGTGCGTGTGTATGTATGAGTGTGTATGTATGTATGAGTGTGTGCGTGTGTATGAGTGTGCGTGTGTGTGTGTGTGTGTGAGAGTGTGTGTGTGAATGTGCGAGTGTGTATGAGTGTGTGCGTGTGTGCGTATGAGTGTGTGTGTGTGTGTGTGTGAGTGAGTGAGAGAGAGAGAGAGAGAGTGTGTGTGTGTGTGTGTGTGTGTGCGTGTGCATGTATGAGTGTGTATGTATGTATGAGTGTGTGCGTGTGTGTGTGTGTGAGAGAGAGAGAGTGTGTGCGTGTGCATGTATGAGTGTGTATGTATGTATGAGTGTGCGTGTGTGTGTGCGTGTGTGTGTGTGTGAGAGAGTGTGTGTGTGTGCGTGTGCGTGTATGAGTGTGTATGTATGAGTGTGTGCGTGTGTGTGTGTGTGAGAGAGAGAGAGTGTGTGCGTGTGCATGTATGAGTGTGTATGTATGTATGAGTGTGTGCGTGTGTGTGAGAGAGTGTGTGTGTGTGCGCGTATGAGTGTGTATGTATGTATGAGTGTGTGCGTGTGTGCGTATGAGTGTGTGTGTGTGTGAGTGAGAGAGAGAGAGAGAGAGTGTGTGTGTGTGAATGTGCGAGTGTGTATGAGTGTGTGCGTGTGTGCGTATGAGTGTGTGTGTGTGTGAGTGAGAGAGAGAGTGTGTGTGTGTGAATGTGCGAGTGTGTATGAGTGTGTGTGTGTATGAGTGTGTGTGTGTGAGTGAGAGAGAGAGAGAGAGTGTGTGTGTGTGAGAGAGAGAATGTGAGTGTGAGTGTATGAGTGTGTGTGTGTGTGAGAGAGAGAGAGAGAGAGAGAGAGAGAGAGAAGAGTGTGTGTGTGTGTGAGTGAGAGAGAGAAGAGTGTGTGTGTGTGTGTGTGTGTGTGTGTGTGTGTGTGTGAGAGAGAGAGAGAGAAGAGTGTGTGTGTGTGTGTGTGTTTTCATTCTAATTCATATCATCTTCTTCTGTAGGGTCTGTTCTCTGAGAACAAAGAGAAACTGATCAACAATGCCATCCTGGCGCTCTTATCTCAAGATGTGGAGCTGCCGGGGCCCAACTCTGAGCTGGAGGCCCAGTTCCAGGCCCTCAGGCGTCTGGTGGCGTCTAAAGCCGGCTTCCAGGCCTTCACACAGCTGCCAAAGTACAAGCCTGCATCCTAACACACAGCTCGTATATTCAGCCTTTAAACCACGCTTAAATATACCTGAGACTAGGGCTGGGCGATATGGCCAAAAAATTCGGAAAGTTTGACCGATTCTCGATTAGTTTTTTTGTAACGATTTTAACTAGTCATCTTGAAAATGTAACAACAACACGACTCATGTAACTTTATCTAAATTAACCCTCTAGTTAAAGAACATTATATTCCAAGTGCAGCGCTGCAATGTTAAATCACTTATTAAATATCTTTGGAGGAACGATGCATCAACTACATCTTGTGCAAACTTGTCTTGTACATACGTTAAACAGGGTTCCTACGGGGTTTGGAAACGTATGGAATTTGATATAAATATTTTCCAAGTCTGGAAAATTATGAGAAAGAGTTATGTAACGTACAAGAAGTGAGGTTTCATGGCAGCTGTTTAGTGATCGTCAAATACGACTGAATGAATTCAAGCAGCACTTTTTCATTACCAGTTATAAGCATTTTGGGTTTCTTCTCACTATATCCTTAGCACTGTATTAATTAGCCACAAGGACCTTTGCAAAAATATATACAGACTTTTATGTGCGCACAAGAAACCATTAAACTTAGCATATAGGATAATGCACACTGTGCCATCAGCACATTTCACCATGTGCTTTCTTTAATGCACTGACTATACATTAAAGGCTTGAAATATGGCATACTGCCTCAATGAAAGCCAAACTTAAACACTTTTTTATAGACCCTTGAACTTGGCAGGTTTAAGGCTATCAGCTCATTTCATGTCATGGTTTCTCCAGCACCACAGACGATGTTAAATTAGACATCAGGTCTTGATATTAGAGGTACTACTATGAGAAAAGCATAATTTTGAGCAGGTAGATCTCTGATAATTCATGTGCATCCATGCTATCATTAATGAATAGATGGCAGTGATGCACAGAGGTAATATAGGTTATGAAAAACTAGAAATTGTTATGCGTAAGCATGTGAATAGTTTCTCGAGGGCACAAAAAAAGTTTCTTTTGCATGTAAAAAAATCTGTATTTTTATTATTTTTTTATTTTAGGGACTCAATAAAAAAAAAACCCTGAGAAAATAAAAATATTTACAGATGACTGTACTATATACCAAATATAAAGGTAATTCATATTCAAAATGACTGAAGGTATAACATAAGTAGACTATTATTTACTATAAATGTTCTGTGAAAACCACAGCAGCTGATGCAAACATGAAATATCAGACATACAGTAGTAATTCTGCACAGGTTTATTATTCGATCGCGCTGCTTTTTCATAGTTTTTTCATATTCCGTCGCATATCTGTCAACACAAAAGCGCGTTCTGTTGTGAATGGCACTTTGCGATATGAGCGTGTCACATGTTAGCGGTTAATAACATCTGCGGACATACGGTAGGATCGTTCTTTACTGTTATTATTCACATATTGTCAAAGTGTGTATGGCTCTATGATATCAGAAAACACAGACGGAATCCAGTCATAAAAGCTGTATTTATAGTTTAATGTCACGGAGTTTGTCAAAGTTTGGATGCATTAATCAAAAGCAGGTCACTTAAATCAAATGGTGATCTGGACTAGTATCTGATGTGAATCTGAATCCTGCATGTGTCTCTGTGTGAATGGAGCAGGGTTTTGTTTACTACATACACAGAGCGCGTGATTTCAGCGTCTGACGTCTCAATGAAGACATAAATACATCAACAATATCTCCAAAACTGATCAAAACCAGCATTTTACCATTTCATTTGAGTAAAACTAGTCATATCATATACACACAGAACTTTACTCGGCAACCCGTCAAAATAAAAGTCCTGTTTAACTTGAAGACATTGTGTCAGAAATAGCTATATTACTATTATTTAGTAGAATGAACGTAATACTACTACTACTGTTGAAAAATAATAACACTTAATTTTTTTAAGTAATCACAAAATATTTTAATTTTAATAGTAAATCCCCTTTATTTGCCAAACATTTAAATGTTTAATTTTTATTAATGAAAATATAAATTAAATCAATGTTTTATGGCTTCATCTGATAACCAGTAAAATTTAAATACACAACACAGTATTTCTGAGGGGGGGGGGGGCATTTCATAAGCTACTGTAAGAATAAATAAAAATTGTTTGTATGGATTCAAATAATTAGACGCTAAAACACAGAATTTGGTAATAAAACATAAGGTGAGAAAAAAATAAAACATTTCATACGAGCCTAAACATGTCACTTTTGTTACACTTTTAATAAATTGTATAAGTTTCATGATTTTAATTAATTAGACATGCTTTTTGATTAATAAAATTTAATTTGACCATTAAAAATGAGTCCAGAAAAATTAAAACGGGGGAAAATCTGAATCCAGAAAAATCAAAAAAAATAATAATAATAATAATCCAGAAAAATTTAAACGAAAATAAAAAATAAAAACAGAATCCAGAAAAATTAAAACGGAAATAAATGCTTTTAGAAAAAATTAAAACTGATTTCATAGAGCCCTACTAACATTTGGAAGTATTTCTATTCAAAATCGTGATTCCTCGATTTCTAAAAAATAAAATGGTGGCAAAACATTGAATTGTAATGAATCGCTCAAATCGTAGAAGTCGCCCAGCCCTAGCTGAGAGTAATGTAGTGTTCTGCTTTATTATTATTGACTGAATCCTGCAGTGCATGCTTGTTATTCTTCACCTTGATCTGTTTGCTTGCTGATCCGCTCGGGTTCTGTCTGGGTTTAATGAAACGCTCTGTTGTTCTAAGGTCTGGTCCCATGGCTGGACTCGAAGCTGCAATGTAAATATTAGTCCATATATCTCAGTGTGCCCCTTTTCTGTCTCATATCTGTCATTCATTGGCTTTCCTGAAACCATTAGTTTAGCTACGTTTCCTCGTTTAACCGCTTTACACCTGCTCTCTCTCTCTCATCTTTGTCATATATCAGTATTTCTGGGTCACTGAGATGTATGACTAGCTCTGCTCCTGTCCTCTATTTATACATCTAGCATTCATTCGGTATTTGTATTGAACATGCAAATATTTAATGGATTATCAGAAATGCAGTGATTTTTATGATGGTATATGTGTCTCTGGAGTACAAAAGCAGTCATAAGTAACACAGGTATATTTGTAGCAATAACCAACAATACATTGTATGGGTCAAAATTATACATTTCTCTTTTAAGCCAAAAATCATTATGATATTAAGTAAAAATCATGTTCCATGAAGACATTTAGTAAGTTTCTTACCGTAAATATATCAAAACTTAATTTCTGATTAGTAATATGCATTGCTAAGACTTAATTTGATCAACTTTAAAGATGATTTTCTCAATATTTAGATTTTTTGCACCCTCAGATTACAAATATTGTTCTATCATAACAAACCATACATCAATGGAAAGCTATTTATCCAGCTTTCAGATGATGCATACATCTCAATTTCACAAACATGACCCTTATGACTGGTTTTGTGCTCCAGGGTCACATATGCATTTTTATATTACAACTATATATTATTTTATGGGCGTGTTGCAGGTTTCGAGAGAAGTTGGGAGTAAAAACTGTGAAAGCACTGAAGAGAAACAACAACGGCGTGATACATGCGGCTATAGACATGCTGTGTGCTCTGATGTGTGTAAGTGAAGCTCGCTAAGCCTCCTCTAGAGTCACATTACAGTCCGTATCATAACACATGACCTGTGTGCTTCTGCAGCCGATGCACGACGATTACGACCTGCGGCAGGAGCAGCTGAACAAAGCCTCTCTGCTGTCCTCCAAGAAGTTCCTGGAGAACCTGCTGGAGAAGTTCATCAGTAACGTGGTGCGTCTCAGGCCTGTAGATCCGTGCCGAGGAGCGGCGAGCGGCGTTTAGCTCACGCGGTGTGTTTGTTTCATCAGGAGCACGGCACTGGAGCGCTAGTGATCAGCTCGCTGCTGGACTTCCTGACCTTTGCCCTCTGCGCTCCTTACAGCGAGACCACCGAGGGTCAGCAGTTCGACATGCTGCTGGAGATGGTGGCCTCCGACGGACGGACGCTCTTCAAGCTCTTCCAGGTCAGGGGTCACATGGTGCTCAAGAGTCACAAATACAGTAAAAATTGTGAAATATTATTATAATGTAAAACAGCTGTTTTCTATGTGAATATGTGTTAAACTGTAATTTATTTAAATGATCAAAGCTGTATTTTCAGCATCATTACTCCAGTCTTCAGAAATCATAATAATATGCTGCTCAAGAGTATTATCAATGTTGAAAACATTAATATTTTTGTGGAAACTGTTATTTTTCAGGATTCACAGATGAATAGAAAGTTCAAAAGAACAGCATTTATTTGAAATATAAATCTTTTGTAACATTATAAATAGAGCCCTGCATTTCGGCCCGGGTCTGTTTTAGGCTTCTCCTTATTTTTATATTTTAGACGACATCAATTAGTGATGAAAAAAATCACGGCGCTGGTGGAAACAACACGAGTCCGTGCCACGACTGAGAGCGTCTCGACGGTGTCTAGTGTCCCGCAGCGAGCCGTCAGCGAAGAGTTCTGTGTTCAGACCAAACGGCAACCTCCCGCTCTCTCTCTCTCGAAACCAACACGGAGCTGACTTAAACTGTAGTTCATCGACTGGCCACTAGAGGCTGAGGGAGTCAATCCCATAGACCCCCATGTTAAAATACCCAACTTTACAGCAGAAAAAAACATGTTTACAGTCTGGTTCAAAAAATTATTTTGGTCTATATAGCTAATTTTGCCCTTCGTGACAACTGTGTGGATGGTGAATTTTTTTAGAACTCATCCGTTTAAATTATATCTAGCCTTAAAGTTCTGCATAATTAAGGGCGTGGCCACTTGAGTGACAGGTGGATTGCAGCTGCTGTCTCGCGAAGTGGGCGTGGTTTCAGCAACCAGCTCCACCCACATCCCGCCTTCTTGCCCATTTTCGATTCTCCGGGAGTGACGTCAGCCGGCGCCGCCCACTTTGAGCTTCAAAAATGCTCTTCAGAAACCTACGGGTGACGTCACGTCCATTTTTTTTTACAGTCTATGTTCAGATGCACGCGATAGACTAAAGCTTGCCGCAAAGCCCCAGCAAACATAATTACCATGAATGTGTCGGGGGGGGGAAATAGTAAGGAGATATTTTAATTATTTACTAATAAACTAGTGAGTCCGTGTCGCAAAGATGAAGTTGCTGACTCGCCGTCTCATTATTAGACGCGCCTTTAGAGAGAAGTGCATGTTTTTTGATTATGATTAAAATGAAAGAGTTTTTGATTTGTTTCATTTCATTAAGTAGTAATTTAAAGCTTTCTATAGATATATTTATCATGTCTGTGAGTCATGTATTCACTGAGTTTCGGTTCATTTGTGTGAAGCGCTCCTGTTCAAGACGAGACGGCGCATCATTGTTTTCTTTATTTTATAAAAGCACGTTTTGTTGATATTGTTTGTGAGTGCACATAAATAAAAGTAGACCCTTTACGTATTACTCTTATGAGCAAAAATGACGGCGTATCCACTGAAAACAATGCAAGTTATTGTACTGGTGTCCTGCA
Organism: Aspiorhynchus laticeps; assembly: GCA_023376895.1. Lineage (NCBI taxonomy): Eukaryota > Metazoa > Chordata > Actinopteri > Cypriniformes > Cyprinidae > Aspiorhynchus > Aspiorhynchus laticeps. The sequence continues at coordinate 12,746,064 of CM041807.1, forward strand.
AAGCATGCTTTCTCCGCACAAACTATTGGATACAGCGCACTAGGGCTGGGCGATATGACGATATATATCGGATGGACGAAATAAAAAGTCTATCGTTTCATATTATGCTCTATCGTTTATTTCGTGGTGTCGCAAAATACATTGTTTACGGTACTTTTTCATCATTTGGATGACTGCGTGAAGAGTAGACACAGAAGCAGGAGCACGATCAGACACGACAAAACCAGGAGCTCGTTCCTAAACGAGGGACTACATCTGTAGCATGGACACGTGTTTTAAAACAACCGATTTTAAGCCGTTGAAACACAAACAACAGAGCTATATGTGTGCGCCGTCTCGGTTTCTGTGAGGTTTTTTTGCTGCTTTATTGGCTTTGAACGATTACATAAACACACTTGTATGTGTAAGAATCCCTGTCTTTGCAAGTATCCTCATAAACACAGTGATTTAGGTCTGAAGAGAGAGTAAACAGCTGAAATAAATGCATGTGTAACAGTGTATTGATCCGGACTTCGGTCTTAAAGGGGAAGCGCTCCAATATTCGTCTGCCATTAATCAAACAACAATCTCACTGCTCTAGACTATATCAATTTTGTAAATTTAATAAGAATAAATTAAAAATAATAATAATAATATATTTATATATAGCCAATGTATAGAATCTATACATAATACACATGTTAATTATATCTAATTAACACAGTGAAGACTAATTAATTTACACAATGTGTAGCGTTTCTTATTTATGTAGGTTTTTGTCCTATTGCTTGCAATTAGTTTCTTAACCTTATTTCATCACTGATTGTTTATCTTCAGTGAGATTGAGTTTTTTGGGGGGGTTTTTGTATTCAATTAAATTTAATTTCACTTAATTTTTTGGAAGAAATCTCAACAATATTCGCATCCAATAGCGTTTACTGTCTAACATTAATTCACATCAATACACATTACACAACACACACACACACACACACACACACAAAGGCATGTTCGTACACAGCTTTTTTTGTTTTATATTGTATTTTTTTATATTGTATTATATTTCTATTAGTTTGATATTGACATTGGTGACATGGATTATGAAAATTCTATGGAATCAAAGATCACAAAAAAAATAAAATAAAGAAAAAAAATAACTATACCGTGATATATATTGTTATCGTGATATAGAATTAGTCATATCGTGATATAAGATTTTGGTCATATCGCCCACCCCTACAGCGCACAATTATCTAGGTTTAACGTTTAAACATTGTTATATGCTTGAACTGTTTTATATCTATAGATTGTGTTTAGGCAAGTCGTGATAATTTGAGAAGGATAAATTGATCAAACATGGCTATGATCAGCTCACTGTCTCTTGGTCATTACTTTAAAAAACAAAAACTTACAACGAACAAAAAATGCTTTTTCTAAATTAACTTAATAAAAAAACAAAATACAATCACTTTGCCGTTACATACAAAACTATTTTAATAGCTGACACTGTATTCCCGTATACGGGACGCCTAAGTTTACTTCACTATATTACAATTAAATCCTAATGTGATCATGACAAACTATACATCACTGGAAAGGTCTAAGACTCCTAAATAGATATGTTACCATTTTTTGTTGTTACATATTATGTAGGAACAGTTATAGATTAATTTATGGCAAGAGTGCATCTATGATAAATCTACATCATATCAGGAGTTTGTCACAAAAAGTCTTTATTTCCTTGCCTTTATCAATCATCATAAGTTATATACCATTTGAAAGGTTAAAAATCTCAAAATTCATCCTGTGAAAACATTTTGAAATGCGTTACCATAGAAACGGTACTTCACAATGTTTTAGGCTCCTCCCCCTTAGCGGCGGTGTCATATTACAAAATGTATTACGGTCTTTTAGAATCAAAACATTGATAAAACTTGACAAAATACATATCGCTGGAAAGGTCTGAGTCTCAAGATTCCATATTTGGTGGTTATTTTGTTATAGATGTAATATTGAGAGAGAAATTGATAGATTTGTGACAGAAATGCATTGGAGTTTGGATGGCACCCGGTGGCTGTTTTTGGTATAACGCCTAAAAAAAATTGCATATGAACCTCAATTTTTTAATATCAACTTCAAATTTGGAACAAAACTTATGTAGACGTATGGCTTTAATTTTATAGCAATTTTTGATTTTTAACTATTTTTTTAAATATTTATTTTATATAAAATAAAATAAAAATAGTATAATACATTTTCTTTACAGTAAATTTAAACTTCTATAACTTTTTAATACTTAAATTTTATTAAACGGTTTAATAATCTGCTAATTGTCTTCTTTAAAGAGACCAACCTTAGGTCTGTATTCAAAAGCGTTCATGAATTATAATAATTTAAGTTTGGATAGTGCACTTTCTCGTGAATTTTCAAAAATGGGGGGGGGGGGCAGTTAACGGGTTAAACTGTTTTGGGAGAAGGGGGGGGGGGGGGGAGACGGGTTCGGGTCGGACTCGGGTCGTAGTTCTGATGAGCTGTCGGACACGTGCCAGGCTAGGACTCTAATTACAAACGTCTTTACTGTGACTTCTGATCAGTTTAGTGCATCCCTGATGAACTCTTGTTTTGAACAGCAGTGTGTTTGGTCTTTCTCTTGCAGCATCCGTCGATGGCGATCGTCAAAGGCGCGGGTCTGATCATGAAGGCCATCATCGAGGTGAGTCCTGTTCCTCCGGCGTGTCTGTGCTGTTCTCTCCGTGTCTGATCCCAGCGTGTGTCTCTGTCAGGAGGGAGATAAGGAGATCGCCTCTAAGATGCAGGAGCTGGCTCTGAGCGAAGGAGCTCTACCCAGACACCTGCACACCTCTATGTTCACCATCAGCGCTGACCAGCGGATGCTCACCAACAGGTCAGTTCAGCTCAGACCGACGGATCTCACCGTGATGCAGGGCTGATCTCTGTTTATCACACGCAGGCAGCTGAGTCGTCATCTGGTGGGTTTGTGGACGGCAGAAAACCCCACCGCCCTGAACCTGCTGAAGAGGATCCTGGTGAGCGGACACAGACTGGACATTCACAAGCTGTTCTTATAGATATAACACTGACATCTTCACTCGCTGTGTGTCCTTTAGCCCACCGGTCTGCTGGCGTATCTGGACAGCGCTGACCCCGTGCCGGAGAAAGACCTGGACAGAATGCACATACGCGACAACGTCAAGATCGCCACGGTATGAGCGACCAGCTCTCGTACTCTCAGATCTCTAAACATTTAACTCACCGTACTTCAATTATTGATTACTTTAAGAATTGCAATCATTTTATGCATTACAGGATTTCTGAAATGTTGTTTCAATATGACATGAGGCATTATATAATTAAATATGCACTCGTTTACATACAGAAATCTGTACGTTGGATAAAGCCAGGCTCATAATTCTTGTTTTTATCACTCCATAAAAAGTGGAGTGATAAAAATATCCATATCACTCCATATCACTCCATAAAAATTAAAAAGTCAATAGACAGAAAACAAATACATTTTAAGCATGTTGTACATAAACAAACCCCTCAATAAAGCTGGTATAAGAAAAAAAATGGTTGGAATTGAAAACTACAGACGCAAATAGATAAAGCACAATAAAATAATCACTTGTGTATTTATAAAATGTGTATAAAAATGTTTTCTTTCTAGTAGTGTGAGCAAAAAACACTCTTTATGAACAGCTAAACAGCCCAAAATCTGTCTGTACTTAAGCATAAAAATACCATATATACAGTAGATATTTAGCAAATGTGCCAAGTTCACATACTTGTTTCTACAGCCAGTAACTTTGAAATGCGTGTTCTAGGGCTGGTCCGAATACCATTTTTTGAGCTTCGAAGCTTCGGTAGTAATCAACACCGAATATTCGAAGCTTCGGAGGGAGGGGCTGAACATATTCTTCTCTCTAATTAAAGCAGGAATCTGTGTGCGTCTGTCTGTCTGCTTGCATTATTATTATGTCGAGAACCGTTCATCCAATGACTTCACGCGTGGCGGGTGTGTTGCTGCGGACACAAGGGAGCACAGTGTCGCATTTTGGTGCAATATGGGCTGCATCCGAAAACTTAGGCAGCTGGCTTGCTGCCTCACTGCCTCATGAGGCAATGACTTTGCAGGCAGCGTTTTTGCTCGAAGGCACCTCATGAAACTGATTTCGGACAGGCTTCTGAGGCAGTGTAACGGTTTAATGATCTATAACAAAATAGAACGAGTTTTAGTGATAACTAAACAAATATTGAATTACTATAATACTAATTTCTCGCTAGAAATAACATCAAAAGTGCAAAAAGTTAATCAGAAATATACATTTACACACAAACTAACCACCAAACGCAACTTTCAGACGCTATCTTTATTTTTTAGCTCAACCGGCAAGGCAGGGTTGCCAGGTTTTCTCAGGAAACCCGCCCAATTGCTACTCAAAACTAGCCCAATTGCTTTTCTGGGGGGGGTAAAATACACATTTTTTGGAGGGGTTCCCCTGTTAAAAGTCGCATTCCAGGGGCTAAATATCACATTATAGGGGTCGCCTCAACCCACGGAAAGAGTGTTAATGTAGCCACATAGCAAACCGCGGACTTGGCAACACTGCGGCACGGAATGGAACGCACAGGATTGTGGGATATCAAAGGCAGCGAAGTATACATCTATGCTGCTTTCAAAAATCGATCAGATGAAGGTATCTCATGAGACAGGAAGTGAAGCTAACTTTGGATTCGGACGTGCCTTGATGCCTTCCTGCCTTGGACAGCATTTTTCAGTTTTCGGATGCAGCCATGGACACGCGACACGTTCAGAATTAATAAACTTTTAATAAACTACAGAACAGCGCGAGCCGGAAGCGGACAGGGCTCATATGCTCCGAGAACGGACACTGCACTAGTGATACAAAACACACAGGTCTGTTAAGAGCAATACTTTTAATAAGGTAGCCCAGTGATTAATTTGTAAATTGAGAGGTGCCGGAATAAAGCGGGGTAACGGATCATGTGATTAGAGGAGGGAGAGGACCAATCTTTAGTGATTGAAAGCGTGCATCAGTTGCTTTTATAGGGTTCGTATACGGTCATGAAAACCTGGAAAAGCTATGAAATTTTAAAACGGCAATTTCCAGCCCTGGAAAAGTTTTGTAAAAGTCATGGAATTTTATTTCACAAATCTCTCAGGTCCTGAATTTGTGTGTATATCGCATAGTTTTACTCATTCCCGCAGCTTTCAAGTTTAACACGTCACGTCTTTTACGCGCTTAAGTTCATTATTTCAAATGTAGATGTGCGGCAAGCGCGCTCATAATAGAAGATTTTTCATGAAGTGTATGCATGCTATAGGTCAGCACCAACGTCTTTCATTGCAAACGGTCTGTTGCAGATGTTCAGCCAGGTGGACAAGTTGAGAACCGTTTCGTGGGGGATGCCAGGTGTTCGAGAAGAAAAAAAAAAAAGGATATTTGAATCTCAAAATTGAAAATCGATTGTTCCGTGTCGGAACGTCTGTTTTTGTTTTGGTCTGGAAAACACAGCATATTGCTGGAAGCCATCAAATGAACTGGGTTAGAGATCTCAGATTCAACCTGAGCTGAAACCCTCAGCGTCCAGTCCATCTAAAGATCTGTGACCGGAGGACTATTAAACACAGATAAATCAACTCTGTGTAAGGAACGCTGGCAACTACGCTCCTGTTGCGTGTTCTCAATCTGGCATCCCGCGTGAGCGTCGAGTCCGAGGAGGAGAATCTACTCTCCAACATCTAGAATTTGGTCTGTAGTACCCATATCAACCACTAATCCATATCTCCATTAATAATGTGTTTTTCAGGACCAGTTTGGCAGGAATAAAGTCCCGGAGTGGCAGCGTATGGCGGGTAAAGCTGCTAAAGAGGTGGAGAAGTTCGCTAAAGAGAAGGCTGATATTGTGCTGATGCACTGGAGAGATAAGATGGGCATCACTCAGAAGGAGGTGAGTGACGTGTGCCGCTCTCTGCTGTTATCACTGCTGCTCCATCAGTTATTGAGTTATCACTGCTGCTCCATCAGTTATTGAGTTATTATCACTGCTGCTTCATCAGTTATTGAGTTATTATCACTGCTGCTCCATCAGTTATTGAGTTATTACTGCTGCTCCATCAGTTATTGAGTTATTATCACTGCTGCTCCATCAGTTATTGAGTTATTACTGCTGCTCCATCAGATATTGAGTTATTACTGCTGCTCCATCAGTTATTGAGTTATTATCACTGCTGCTCCATCAGTTATTGAGTTATTACTGCTGCTCCATCAGTTATTGAGTTATTACTGCTGCTCCATCAGTTATTGAGTTATCACTGCTGCTCCATCAGTTATTGAGTTATTACTGCTGCTCCATCAGTTATTGAGTTATTATCACTGCTGCTCCATCAGTTATTGAGTTATTACTGCTGCTCCATCAGTTATTGAGTTATCACTGCTGCTCCATCAGTTATTGAGTTATTACTGCTGCTCCATCAGTTATTGAGTTATTACTGCTGCTCCATCAGTTATTGAGTTATCACTGCTGCTCCATCAGTTATTGAGTTATTACTGCTGCTCCATCAGTTATTGAGTTATTATCACTGCTGCTCCATCAGTTATTGAGTTATTATCACTGCTGCTCCATCAGTTATTGAGTTATTATCACTGCTGCTCCATCAGTTATTGAGTTATTATCACTGCTGCTCCATCAGTTATTGAGTTATTATCACTGCTGCTCCATCAGTTATTGAGTTATTACTGCTGCTCCATCAGTTATTGAGTTATTATCACTGCTGCTCCATCAGTTATTGAGTTATTATCACTGCTGCTCCATCAGTTATTGAGTTATTACTGCTGCTCCATCAGTTATTGAGTTATTATCACTGCTGCTCCATCAGTTATTGAGTTATTATCACTGCTGCTCCATCAGTTATTGAGTTATTATCACTGCTGCTCCATCAGTTATTGAGTTATTATCACTGCTGCTCCATCAGTTATTGAGTTATTATCACTGCTGCTCCATCAGTTATTGAGTTATTACTGCTGCTCCATCAGTTATTGAGTTATCACTGCTGCTCCATCAGTTATTGAGTTATTATCACTGCTGCTCCATCAGTTATTGAGTTATCACTGCTGCTCCATCAGTTATTGAGTTATTATCACTGCTGCTCCATCAGTTATTGAGTTATTATCACTGCTGCTCCATCAGTTATTGAGTTATTATCACTGCTGCTCCATCAGTTATTGAGTTATTACCGCTGCTCCATCAGTTATTGAGTTATTATCACTGCTGCTCCATCAGTTATTGAGTTATTACTGCTGCTCCATCAGTTATTGAGTTATTATCACTGCTGCTCCATCAGTTATTGAGTTATTACTGCTGCTCCATCAGTTATTGAGTTATCACTGCTGCTCCATCAGTTATTGAGTTATTATCACTGCTGCTCCATCAGTTATTGAGTTATTACTGCTGCTCCATCAGTTATTGAGTTATTATCACTGCTGCTCCATCAGTTATTGAGTTATTACTGCTGCTCCATCAGTTATTGAGTTATTATCACTGCTGCTCCATCAGTTATTGAGTTATTACTGCTGCTCCATCAGTTATTGAGTTATCACTGCTGCTCCATCAGTTATTGAGTTATTATCACTGCTGCTCTATCAGTTATTGAGTTATTACTGCTGCTCCATCAGTTATTGAGTTATTATCACTGCTGCTCCATCAGTTATTGAGTTATCACTGCTGCTCCATCAGTTATTGAGTTATTATCACTGCTGCTCCATCAGTTATTGAGTTATTATCACTGCTGCTCCATCAGTTATTGAGTTATTACTGCTGCTCCATCAGTTATTGAGTTATTACTGCTGCTCCATCAGTTATTGAGTTATTACTGCTGCTCCATCAGTTATTGAGTTATTACTGCTGCTCCATCAGTTATTGAGTTATCACTGCTGCTCCATGAGTTATGGAGTTATTACTGCTGCTCCATCAGTTATTGAGTTATGGAGTTTTTGCTGCTGAATGCTGGGCATGTTAACGCTGCTAGAGCTGTTCTGGTCTGGATCTGCTGGTTTCTCCTTCTGCTGGTCTGGTTTGGATCTGTTCAGCTGATCTTTATGGTTATGGTTATGATGTGCGATGCTCTGTTGGGTTCCTCTAATCTTCTGTCTCTGGTCTTTACTCATAATAAACACTCAAGCATGGCTTGCTGGAGATCTAATGATCCTCACATCCAGCTAAACCTCTGCAGACCGTCACTGTGCCTGTATCTGATAGCACTGCCGTCATTACACAGCTGCAAAAACTTAAATTAATGAAATTAAAATGGATCAAATTCTAGCTATTGCCCATACGCTGATCATTTATTTTCATGTCATAATTCTGTCAATTTGTCTGTCTTTATACCTATTGAATATATGTAGGAAAATTACCACAAAAGCAGTCATAATAACACAGGTATATTTGTAGCAATAACCAACAATACATTGTATGAGTCAAAATTATACATTTTTCTTTTATGCCAAAAATCATTAGGATATTAAGATTATGTTCCATGAAGATTTCCTACCGTAAATATATCAAAACTTAATTATTGATTAGTAATATGCATTGCTAAGACTTAATTTGAACAACTTTAAAGATGATTTTCTCAATGTTTTGATTTTTTTGCACCCTCAGATTCCAGATTTTCAAATATTGTCCTATCATAACAAACCATACATCAATGGAAAAATGATTTATTCAGCTTTCAGATGATGCATAAATCTCAATTACACAAAATTGACTCTTATGACTGGTTTTGTGCTCCAGGGTCACATATATTTCTATAGATGTAAATTCTATATATTGATAGATATAATTGTTGATTTTAGTTTATAAATATTATTTTAAACACGTGAATTTAGGCATCGCAACATAATGTATGATATAAAACATGAATATTAATTTTGAGATTTGCCAAAAATTAAAATGAGCTGTTATTGAATTATTAGTGTTTTTTTGAGACTAACTTTGTTAGCTTTAGATGATAAAAACAGTGAAAATATGCATGAAGAATTAAATATTGTTACTGATAAATGAGAAAATCTCCACCAAAACAATAATAAACACCTAAATCTGATCCGAGTGTTGAACAAAACTCGGGTCTCAAAGCCGAGATGAATTATGATTTGTTGATGTGAAGCATGAGCTGCAGATGAAGGCACAGCTTTGGTATCATGAGCATGAGTTACACAATCATCATATTCATCATTTCTTCGCTCTTGAGCCTCCACTCACGCAAATTCACGTTCCTGCCACCCAAAGCCAGCTTGATTGAGATTCTCACAGTGTTGGTTAAAGCAGCTGCTGTGATTGGTTGACCTCAGGACCAATAACCTCTCTTATCTCTGCCCCTCCCATCGGCTCTTATTGTGGTTTCTGCTGTCAATCAATGCAGCAGGACAGGAATAACCCGGTGAGTAGTTTTATCCAATCAGAGACTCTCTCTCTCTGTTAGTCCCTCCCCCTCTCAGTCACTGTGTAACGTGTGTGTTTTCATTCTGCTGCACACTGACTGTGTTGTTGCTTCAGTTTTTAGAGCGGGATCATATTTTCATATCATATGTGACCCTGGAGCACAAAACCAGTCATAAGAGTCAATTTTGTGTATTTGAGTTGTATGCATCATCTGAAAGCTGAATAAATGATATTTCCATTGATGTATGGTTTGTTATGATAGGACAATATTTGAAAATCTGGAATCTGAGGGTGCAAAAAAATCAATATATTGAGAAAATCACCTTTAAAGTTGTTCAAATGAAGTTCTTAGCAATGCATATTACTAATCAAAAATTAAGTTTTGATATATTTACGGTAGGAAATTTACTAAATATCTTCATGGGTTATGATCTTTTGGCATAAAATAAAAATTGATAATTTTGACCCATACAATGTATTTTTGGCTATTGCTACAAATATACCCCAGCGACTCAAGACTGGTTTTGTGCTCCAGGGTCTCAAATATTGATAATTTCACAGCTCTGGTGTCGTCAGCATTATCCTCACATCCCATCATAGATGTAGTCGTCTCATAAACCAGCATTATATTCAGAATATGCACGCTTCATTTCTTCCGTGTCACTGATTTCAGAACGCAAACCAGAAGCCGGTGATCCTGAGGAAGAGACGGCAGCGCATCAAGATCGAGTCCAACTGGGAGCTTTTCTACTACAAGTAACCGAGGCTGTTTCGCTCCGAGAGAGTTGTGTGTGAGGGGTTATTGCTGTGTGTGACGCTGGTGTGTGTGTGCAGGTTCCAGCTGGATCACGCTCGGCCGAACCTGATCTGGAACCTGAAGACGCGCGAGGAGCTGCGGGACGCTCTGGAGGGAGAGATGCGCTCCTTCGGTGTGGACCGTGAGCTGGGCAGCGCTAGCGTCATCTCCTGGAACCACCAAGAGTTCGAGGTCTGCGTCTGCACGAGGGCTGTCCAAAATTCGAATATTCCTTGAGTTTAAAATAAGAATCCACATTCGAATGTTAGGTGTGCGTCAGCACGAGATGTGATGACGATGTAGGTGTCGTTGTGTTTTAGCCTCTCCAGCTGAACCCACTGGATGTTGCGCTGCTCATTCAGAATATTACGGAAAAAGAGAACATCGATGCGTAAAAGATGTTGTTTACGTCAAAACTGAACCCAAGCCGTTCACACAGAACACGTATTCATCACATGTTCTATAGAGACGTCTATCAGCGATGCTCTCGTGTCTGTTTAGAAAGCATGTCAAATTAATACAAGTTCAACTTTTAAAAAACACGTCTGGAGACTTTATGCCGGTTTTTCTCACTGCATCTCATGTTTTTAAATAGAAAAACTACTCTTTGGTTTTTGTGAAACTACATGCATGATGCTGTTTTGTTTCTAATTGTTTAAGCAACTTAATTAATTATATATGGTTTAGAAACATTATTTTAAACATTTTCTGCTTTTTTCAAAGATAGTAGTGTTTTTTATCGCTCTGAATAAACGTGCAGTAGTATGGTAATATTGTGCTCGAAGCGCCCTCTTGTGGCCTCAGGAGAGAAGACAAGCTTTTTCCTCCTAACAGAAATTACGCCTTTTAAATTCGAATATAATATAATATTCAAATTTAGTTTTTCAGCATTTTGACAGCGGTCTGAACACAATACCGGAAGATCTAACTACTGGAAGAAAAAAATAAATATACAGTACTACTACTACTACTCAAAACTAGGTGTGCACCGTCAACGTTTGTGTACATTACACCCCTGATAATAATAATAATAACTCTAAGACAGAAACAGAGAAAATTCCATATCAATAAGTATTGAAACAGCTTTATTTTTAAATTCTATATTTTTGACAGCACTAGTATATAGGCAGTGAATCACAGCGAGATTGAAACATGTATATGTGTTCAGGTGAAGTACGAGTGCCTCTCTGACGAGATTAAGATCGGGGATTATTACCTGCGTCTGCTGCTGGAGGAAGATGAGAACGAGGAGTCTGGTGCCATCAAGAGATCGTAGGTTTCTGAACACAGACGCTGAGCCCCATCTGGTGTGTATTCTCCTGACCGTCCGTCTGTGTGTCTCTACAGGTACGAGTTCTTTAACGAGCTCTACCATCGCTTTCTGCTGACTCCTAAAGTGGCCATGAAGTGTCTGTGTCTGCAAGCGCTCAGCATCGTCTACGGGAAGTGCTGCGAGGAGATCGGACCCTTCGCTGACACCAAGTACATCGTGGGCATGCTGGACCGGGTCAGTGTCCAGCGCCAGATCACGTCTGGAGGGCTCTAGGAAATACCTTTCATTTTTTCCTAAATTCTGTTTTTTCCGGGTTTTTTTTTTTTAATTCTTTTTTTTCAGTTTTAATTTTTTAAAAATTCTGTTTTTTCCATTTTTTTTTTTTTTTTTTTCAGTTTTAATTTTTTCAAAATTAATTTTTTTCAGTTTTAATTTTTTTCAAAATTCAGTTTTCCATTTTTTTTTTTTTTCAGTTTAATTTTTTTCTAAATTCTGTTTTTTACAGTTTAATTTTTTCCCAAATTGTGTTTTTTACGTTTTTAATTTTTTCCCAAATTCTGTTATTCCATTTTTTTTTCTAAATTAATTTTTTTCGTTTTTAATTTTTTTCTAAATTCATTTTTTTTCCGTTTATAATTTTTTTCTAAATTCATTTTTTTCCGTTTTAAATTCATTTTTTTACGTTTATAATTTTTTTCTAAATTCAGTTTTTTCCGTTTTTAATTTTTTTCTAAATTAATTTTTTTCCGTTTTTAATTTTTTTCTAAATTCAGTTTTTTCCGTTTTTAATTTTTTTCTAAATTCATTTTTTTCCATTTTTTATTTTTTTTCTAAATTCAGTTTTTTCTGTTTTAATTTTTTTTTTAATTCTGTTTTTTCGTTTTATTTTCTTTTCAAAATTCGTTTTTTTCCATTTTAATTTTTTCTAAATATGCCACGTCACAGCTCTATTTGACAGCATTAGATTTATTATTAGTCTGCTTTCACTTTAAGAACGAAAGCACGGATGTAATATACTGATACACATGCGTTTTCTTTCTCAACTGTTTACGTTAAGACATATGCCTAACCGACTGTTTACGTGGATATTCGTCTGCTCAGACCCTGACGTGACGCTAAGCACGTTTCCACGTCAAAGACCGTTTTTATAAATATGAGCGCTGGCGTGGGTTTAAGTGTTTGTGTGTTTCTGCAGTGTACAGACAAGCTGGAGAGAGACAGACTCATCCTCTTCCTCAACAAACTCATTCTCAACAAGGTCTGGGACACGATGCTAATAAAACTCCTCATACAGCGCGAGACGTGCGTGTCTCGGAAACACTTATGATTTTGATATTCCTGTTCAAACAGAAAAATGTGAAGGAGATGATGGACTGTAACGGAGTGCGTATATTAGTGGATCTGCTCACCCTCGCTCACCTTCACACCAACAGAGCCACCGTCCCACTGCAGGTGTGTGTTATACATGCTTTTATTCATCACGGGTGCATTAAACTGATCAGAAGTGACGGTAAAGACATGTTTATGATTAAATTATTAAAAGTAAATGCTGTTCTTTTCAACTTTCTATTCATCTGAGAATCCTGAAAAATAAAATACATCAGTTTCCACAAAAATATCAACTGTTTTAAACATTGATAATAATCAGAAATGTTTCTTGAGCAGCATATTATAATGATTTCTGAAGATCATGTGACACTGAAGACTGCAGTAATGATGCTGAAAATACAGCTTTGATCACAGAAATAAATTACAGTTTAACACATATTCACATAGAAAACAGCTGTTTTACATTATAATAATATTTCACTGTTTTACTGTATTTTTTATTAATTAAATGCAGCCTTGATGAGCAGAAGAGACTCTTTCAGAACATGAAAAGATCTTACCAACACCAAATATAATAATAAAATTATTCTAGATGGATAGTTTTAAAAAAAAAAAATTATATATTTGTTTCAGAAAAATAATGTGATTAATAAAATGATTTTTCTGTCTGTTAATAGATATTAACACATTACATTTTTAATTAGATGTGACTATTTTATATCTATAATGAGATGATATTGCCCTTGAATTGAGCTAATTATTATTATAATATCTGACCGTGCAGCACAAAAGCAGTCATAAGTAACACAGGTATATTTGTAGCAATAGACAACAATACATTGTATGAGTCAAAATTATCCATTTTTCTTTTATGACAAAAATCATTATAGTTTAACACACATTCACTTAGAAAACAGCTGTTTGAAATTACAATATTTCACTGTGTTTTTGATCAAGTAAACGCAGCCCTGGTGAGCAGCAGAGACTCTTTCAGACAGTGTTGTGTGTCTGATGTGAGCGTCTCTGTGTGGTGTTTCAGAGTAATGTGTTGTGTGTCTGATGTGATCGTCTCTGTGTGGTGTTTCAGAGTAATGTGTCGTGTGTCTGATGTGATCGTCTCTGTGTGGTGTTTCAGAGTAATGTGTTGTGTGTCTGATGTGAGCGTCTCTGTGTGGTGTTTCAGAGTAATGTGTTGTGTGTCTGATGTGAGCGTCTCTGTGGTGTTTCAGAGTAATGTGTTGTGTGTCTGATGTGAGCGTCTCTGTGTGGTGTTTCAGAGTAATGTGTTGTGTGTCTGATGTGAGCGTCTCTGTGTGGTGTTTCAGAGTAATGTGTTGTGTGTCTGATGTGAGTGTCTCTGTGTGGTGTTTTCAGAGTAATGTGTTGTGTGTCTGATGTGAGCGTCTCTGTGGTGTTTTCAGAGTAATGTGTTGTGTGTCTGATGTGATCGTCTCTGTGTGGTGTTTCAGAGTAATGTGTCGTGTGTCTGATGTGAGCGTCTCTGTGTGGTGTTTCAGAGTAATGTGTCGTGTGTCTGATGTGAGCGTCTCTGTGTGGTGTTTCAGAGTAATGTGTTGTGTGTCTGATGTGATCGTCTCTGTGTGGTGTTTCAGAGTAATGTGTTGTGTGTCTGATGTGAGCGTCTCTGTGTGGTGTTTCAGAGTAATGTGTTGCGTGTCTGATGTGATCGTCTCTGTGTGGTGTTTCAGAGTAATGTGTTGTGTGTCTGATGTGAGCGTCTCTGTGTGGTGTTTCAGAGTAATGTGTTGTGTGTCTGATGTGAGCGTCTCTGTGGTGTTTCAGAGTAATGTGTTGTGTGTCTGATGTGAGCGTCTCTGTGGTGTTTCAGAGTAATGTGTTGTGTGTCTGATGTGAGCGTCTCTGTGTGGTGTTTCAGAGTAATGTGTTGTGTGTCTGATGTGAGCGTCTCTGTGTGGTGTTTCAGAGTAATGTGTCGTGTGTCTGATGTGAGCGTCTCTGTGGTGTTTCAGAGTAATGTGTTGTGTGTCTGATGTGAGCGTCTCTGTGTGGTGTTTCAGAGTAATGTGTTGTGTGTCTGATGTGAGCGTCTCTCTGTGGTGTTTCAGAGTAATGTGTCGTGTGTCTGATGTGAGCGTCTGTGTGGTGTTTCAGAGTAATGTGTTGTGTGTCTGATGTGAGCGTCTCTGTGGTGTTTCAGAGTAATGTGTTGTGTGTCTGATGTGAGCGTCTCTGTGTGGTGTTTCAGAGTAATGTGTTGTGTGTCTGATGTGAGCGTCTCTGTGTGGTGTTTCAGAGTAATGTGTTGTGTGTCTGATGTGAGCGTCTCTGTGGTGTTTCAGAGTAATGTGTCGTGTGTCTGATGTGAGCGTCTCTGTGTGGTGTTTCAGAGTAATGTGTTGTGTGTCTGATGTGAGCGTCTCTCTGTGGTGTTTCAGAGTAATGTGTTGTGTGTCTGATGTGAGCGTCTCTGTGTGGTGTTTCAGAGTAATGTGTTGTGTGTCTGATGTGAGCGTCTCTGTGGTGTTTCAGAGTAATGTGTTGTGTGTCTGATGTGAGCGTCTCTGTGTGGTGTTTCAGAGTAATGTGTTGTGTGTCTGATGTGAGCGTCTCTGTGGTGTTTCAGAGTAATGTGTTGTGTGTCTGATGTGAGCGTCTCTGTGGTGTTTCAGAGTAATGTGTTGTGTGTCTGATGTGAGCGTCTCTGTGTGGTGTTTCAGAGTAATGTGTTGTGTGTCTGATGTGAGCGTCTCTCTGTGGTGTTTCAGAGTAATGTGTTGTGTGTCTGATGTGAGCGTCTCTGTGTGGTGTTTCAGAGTAATGTGTTGTGTGTCTGATGTGAGCGTCTCTCTGTGGTGTTTCAGAGTAATGTGTTGTGTGTCTGATGTGATCGTCTCTGTGTGGTGTTTCAGAGTAATGTGTCGTGTGTCTGATGTGAGCGTCTCTGTGTGGTGTTTTCAGAGTAATGTGTTGTGTGTCTGATGTGAGCGTCTCTCTGTGGTGTTTCAGAGTAATGTGTTGTGTGTCTGATGTGAGCGTCTCTCTGTGGTGTTTCAGAGTAATGTGTTGTGTGTCTGATGTGAGCGTCTCTGTGTGGTGTTTCAGAGTAATGTGTCGTGTGTCTGATGTGAGCGTCTCTGTGTGGTGTTTTCAGAGTAATGTGTTGTGTGTCTGATGTGAGCGTCTCTGTGGTGTTTCAGAGTAATGTGTTGTGTGTCTGATGTGAGCGTCTCTGTGTGGTGTTTCAGAGTAATGTGTTGTGTGTCTGATGTGAGCGTCTCTCTGTGGTGTTTCAGAGTAATGTGTTGTGTGTCTGATGTGAGCGTCTCTCTGTGGTGTTTCAGAGTAATGTGTTGTGTGTCTGATGTGAGCGTCTCTGTGGTGTTTCAGAGTAATGTGTCGTGTGTCTGATGTGAGCGTCTCTGTGGTGTTTCAGAGTAATGTGTTGTGTGTCTGATGTGAGCGTCTCTGTGTGGTGTTTCAGAGTAATGTGTTGTGTGTCTGATGTGAGCGTCTCTGTGTGGTGTTTCAGAGTAATGTGTTGTGTGTCTGATGTGAGCGTCTCTGTGTGGTGTTTCAGAGTAATGTGTTGTGTGTCTGATGTGAGCGTCTCTGTGTGGTGTTTCAGAGTAATGTGTTGTGTGTCTGATGTGAGCGTCTCTGTGTGGTGTTTCAGAGTAATGTGTTGTGTGTCTGATGTGAGCGTCTCTGTGTGGTGTTTCAGAGTAATGTGTTGTGTGTCTGATGTGAGCGTCTCTGTGTGGTGTTTCATAGTAATGTGTTGTGTGTCTGATGTGAGCGTCTCTGTGTGGTGTTTCAGAGTAATGTGTTGTGTGTCTGATGTGAGCGTCTCTGTGTGGTGTTTCAGAGTAATGTGTTGTGTGTCTGATGTGAGCGTCTCTCTGTGGTGTTTCAGAGTAATGTGTTGTGTGTCTGATGTGAGCGTCTCTGTGTGGTCTTTCAGAGTAATGTGTTGTGTGTCTGATGTGAGCGTCTCTGTGTGGTGTTTCAGAGTAATGTGTCGTGTGTCTGATGTGAGCGTCTCTGTGTGGTGTTTCAGAGTAATGTGTCGTGTGTCTGATGTGAGCGTCTCTGTGTGGTGTTTCAGAGTAATGTGTTGTGTGTCTGATGTGAGCGTCTCTCTGTGGTGTTTCAGAGTAATGTGTCGTGTGTCTGATGTGAGCGTCTCTGTGTGGTGTTTCAGAGTAATGTGTTGTGTGTCTGATGTGAGCGTCTCTGTGTGGTGTTTCAGAGTAATGTGTCGTGTGTCTGATGTGAGCGTCTCTGTGTGGTGTTTCAGAGTAATGTGTTGTGTGTCTGATGTGAGCGTCTCTGTGGTGTTTCAGAGTAATGTGTTGTGTGTCTGATGTGAGCGTCTCTGTGGTGTTTCAGAGTAATGTGTTGTGTGTCTGATGTGAGCGTCTCTGTGGTGTTTCAGAGTAATGTGTTGTGTGTCTGATGTGAGCGTCTCTGTGTGGTGTTTCAGAGTAATGTGTCGTGTGTCTGATGTGAGCGTCTCTGTGGTGTTTCAGAGTAATGTGTTGTGTGTCTGATGTGAGCGTCTCTGTGGTGTTTCAGAGTAATGTGTTGTGTGTCTGATGTGATCGTCTCTGTGGTGTTTCAGAGTAATGTGTTGTGTGTCTGATGTGAGCGTCTCTGTGTGGTGTTTCAGAGTAATGTGTCGTGTGTCTGATGTGAGCGTCTCTGTGGTGTTTCAGAGTAATGTGTTGTGTGTCTGATGTGAGCGTCTCTGTGGTGTTTCAGAGTAATGTGTCGTGTGTCTGATGTGAGCGTCTCTGTGGTGTTTCAGAGTAATGTGTTGTGTGTCTGATGTGAGCGTCTCTGTGGTGTTTCAGAGTAATGTGTCGTGTGTCTGATGTGAGCGTCTCTGTGGTGTTTCAGAGTAATGTGTTGTGTGTCTGATGTGAGCGTCTCTGTGGTGTTTCAGAGTAATGTGTTGTGTGTCTGATGTGAGCGTCTCTGTGTGGTGTTTCAGAGTAATGTGTTGTGTGTCTGATGTGATCGTCTGTGTGGTGTTTCAGAGTAATGTGTTGTGTGTCTGATGTGAGCGTCTCTGTGTGGTGTTTCAGAGTAATGTGTTGTGTGTCTGATGTGATCGTCTGTGTGGTGTTTCAGAGTAATGTGTTGTGTGTCTGATGTGAGCGTCTCTGTGTGGTGTTTCAGAGTAATGTGTTGTGTGTCTGATGTGAGCGTCTCTGTGTGGTGTTTCAGAGTAATGTGTTGTGTGTCTGATGTGATCGTCTCTGTGTGGTGTTTCAGAGTAATGTGTTGTGTGTCTGATGTGAGCGTCTCTGTGTGGTGTTTCAGAGTAATGTGTTGTGTGTCTGATGTGATCGTCTCTGTGTGGTGTTTCAGAGTAATGTGTTGTGTGTCTGATGTGAGCGTCTCTGTGGTGTTTTCAGAGTAATGTGTTGTGTGTCTGATGTGAGCGTCTCTGTGTGGTGTTTTCAGAGTAATGTGTTGTGTGTCTGATGTGATCGTCTCTGTGGTGTTTCAGAGTAATGTGTTGTGTGTCTGATGTGAGCGTCTCTGTGTGGTGTTTCAGAGTAATGTGTTGTGTGTCTGATGTGAGCGTCTCTGTGTGGTGTTTCAGAGTAATGTGTTGTGTGTCTGATGTGAGTGTCTCTGTGTGGTGTTTTCAGAGTAATGTGTGGTGTGTCTGATGTGAGCGTCTCTGTGTGGTGTTTTCAGAGTAATGTGTTGTGTGTCTGATGTGATCGTCTCTGTGGTGTTTCAGAGTAATGTGTTGTGTGTCTGATGTGAGTGTCTCTGTGTGGTGTTTCAGAGTAATGTGTTGTGTGTCTGATGTGAGCGTCTCTGTGGTGTTTCAGAGTAATGTGTTGTGTGTCTGATGTGATCGTCTCTGTGTGGTGTTTCAGAGTAATGTGTTGTGTGTCTGATGTGAGCGTCTCTGTGGTGTTTCAGAGTAATGTGTTGTGTGTCTGATGTGAGTGTCTCTGTGTGGTGTTTCAGAGTAATGTGTTGTGTGTCTGATGTGAGCGTCTCTGTGTGGTGTTTCAGAGTAATGTGTTGTGTGTCTGATGTGAGTGTCTCTGTGTGGTGTTTCAGAGTAATGTGTTGTGTGTCTGATGTGAGTGTCTCTGTGTGGTGTTTCAGAGTAATGTGTTGTGTGTCTGATGTGATCGTCTCTGTGTGGTGTTTCAGAGTAATGTGTTGTGTGTCTGATGTGAGCGTCTCTGTGTGGTGTTTCAGAGTAATGTGTTGTGTGTCTGATGTGAGTGTCTCTGTGTGGTGTTTCAGAGTAATGTGTTGTGTGTCTGATGTGATCGTCTCTGTGGTGTTTCAGAGTAATGTGTTGTGTGTCTGATGTGATCGTCTCTGTGTGGTGTTTCAGAGTAATGTGTTGTGTGTCTGATGTGAGCGTCTCTGTGTGGTGTTTCAGAGTAATGTGTTGTGTGTCTGATGTGAGCGTCTCTGTGTGGTGTTTCAGAGTAATGTGTTGTGTGTCTGATGTGAGCGTCTCTGTGTGGTGTTTCAGAGTAATGTGTTGTGTGTCTGATGTGAGCGTCTCTGTGTGGTGTTTCAGAGTAATGTGTTGTGTGTCTGATGTGAGCGTCTCTGTGTGGTGTTTCAGAGTAATGTGTTGTGTGTCTGATGTGAGCGTCTCTGTGTGGTGTTTCAGAGTAATGTGTCGTGTGTCTGATGTGAGCGTCTCTGTGGTGTTTCAGAGTAATGTGTTGTGTGTCTGATGTGATCGTCTCTGTGGTGTTTCAGAGTAATGTGTTGTGTGTCTGATGTGAGCGTCTCTGTGTGGTGTTTCAGAGTAATGTGTTGTGTGTCTGATGTGAGCGTCTCTGTGTGGTGTTTCAGAGTAATGTGTTGTGTGTCTGATGTGAGCGTCTCTGTGTGGTGTTTCAGAGTAATGTGTTGTGTGTCTGATGTGAGCGTCTCTGTGTGGTGTTTCAGAGTAATGTGTTGTGTGTCTGATGTGAGCGTCTCTGTGTGGTGTTTCAGAGTAATGTGTTGTGTGTCTGATGTGAGCGTCTCTGTGTGGTGTTTCAGAGTAATGTGTTGTGTGTCTGATGTGAGCGTCTCTGTGTGGTGTTTCAGAGTAATGTGTTGTGTGTCTGATGTGAGCGTCTCTGTGGTGTTTCAGAGTAATGTGTTGTGTGTCTGATGTGAGCGTCTCTGTGTGGTGTTTCAGAGTAATGTGTCGTGTGTCTGATGTGAGCGTCTCTGTGGTGTTTCAGAGTAATGTGTTGTGTGTCTGATGTGATCGTCTCTGTGGTGTTTCAGAGTAATGTGTTGTGTGTCTGATGTGAGCGTCTCTGTGTGGTGTTTCAGAGTAATGTGTTGTGTGTCTGATGTGATCGTCTCTGTGGTGTTTCAGAGTAATGTGTTGTGTGTCTGATGTGATCGTCTCTGTGGTGTTTCAGAGTAATGTGTTGTGTGTCTGATGTGAGCGTCTCTGTGGTGTTTCAGAGTAATGTGTTGTGTGTCTGATGTGAGCGTCTCTGTGGTGTTTCAGAGTAATGTGTTGTGTGTCTGATGTGAGCGTCTCTGTGTGGTGTTTCAGAGTAATGTGTCGTGTGTCTGATGTGAGCGTCTCTGTGGTGTTTCAGAGTAATGTGTTGTGTGTCTGATGTGAGCGTCTCTGTGTGGTGTTTCAGAGTAATGTGTCGTGTGTCTGATGCGAGCGTCTCTGTGGTGTTTCAGAGTAATGTGTTGGAGGCGTCTCCGGATATGAAGCGCGAGAGCGAGATGGAGTGGTACTTCGGGAACGCTGATAAAGAGAGGAGAGGACCCTTCAGCTTCGAGGAGGTGAGCGTGTTCAGCAGTGTTTAGTTTGGTTTAGTTTTAGTCATATTTTAGTCGTCTGAATAGTTTTAGTCGACTAAATCTACAGTATATTAAAATCTAATGGGTTTAGTTACAGTGTAATGCATTTATTAAGCATTTCTCTAAAATGTCCAAACTCATTATATAGGTTTAATATTAAGGTTCCCTCCAGGATTTTGTGATTCTGCGATCGCTGAATTTATCGCAAACTCCACAATTTTCGCAAGAACTCGCACATTTTCGTAATTGACTCAGATTTTGGGCTTAGAGTCATCGCAACGCACTCAGACAAAGAAAGGTTGTTTCTCCGTTTCAAAGATGGAAGGAACAGCCTTGTGTTCTCATCATGATCGATACATCGGACAAACGAACCCAAAGCGGAACGAATCCACGCTACTCGTTTGGGTTTATCTGCTCGTGCTGCTCTCGATCACGAGACACCGTTATACACAGCGCTGGAGACACAGTGAAGAAATCAATAACATCTGTCAAATCTTGAGAAGCATTCATATTCTGTTAAAGCTACGGATATCAGAACAAACGCCACTGGTGTGGAAACCAGGAAAAACATTGTTCAATAAACACAAATCTCCAGCATTCATCGTGGATTTATCATAACTACAGGAACAACGTGTGGCA
Source organism: Aspiorhynchus laticeps (assembly GCA_023376895.1). Classification (NCBI taxonomy): domain Eukaryota; kingdom Metazoa; phylum Chordata; class Actinopteri; order Cypriniformes; family Cyprinidae; genus Aspiorhynchus; species Aspiorhynchus laticeps. The sequence goes on from CM041807.1 coordinate 12,767,363, forward strand.
GAAATGCTCTAATGTTTTACAGTGTTTTTAAATGCTTCACACTAGAGGTCTTCTCGGGTCCTAAAATCCATACCCGACCCGAATCACTTCTTACTAGAGCTGCACGATTAATCGTTAAAAGATCGCGATCTCGATTCAAACACCCACACGATGTAATTTCCGAATGGCAACGATTCGCCCGTTTCTATTAAAACTTCGAAAGAATCATACGGGAACATTCAGATCTGCATTCTGCTGATCCAGAGAGCAGACAGTTGACATGTTTAGGTAAGAAAAAGCTTCACAAACAGTCTTTTCAACTACACGGTATTATTTCTGTCTTACAGTCATTCATAGAAATACTGGGATAAAAGTTTATAGTTCGGCTACAAACATTGATGTCTATGGTAGCGATCAAAATAGAGCCGCTCGTCTTTTGAAAGCAGCTGGCGCTTCAAATAACGTTTGTGTCGATTGCATCATTTCTCCACTAGGTGGCGACACGTGACTGATAAAAAATGAATCATTCATTCGAGATTCGTTCAAAAACACTGATTCATCCATTAATGAAACAAGTGAGGTATGAGTGAGTCATTGAATCATTAATACAAACCAATGTTTCATCATTTTAATTCTAAAAGTTGGTGTATTAAATGCACTATATTTTAAATACATATACCCCGGGTTTCACAGACAAGGCTTAAGCCTAGTCCTAGACTAACATGTAAATCTGAGCTGTTTCAACTGAAAGAAACTCGCATTGTCTGATCTTAAAATATATCAGTGCCTTTGTTTTGTCTCAAGATGCACACCAGTGATGTTTGTTTTTAAGCATGTTTATAAAAATTGCTTAAATGTCTTAATTGAACTATGATCTAATCCTGGCTTAGTCTAAGCCCCATCTGTAAAACCCGGCCATACTGTATTATATATTAAAATGTTTAATAATTCATTTAAATTTAACACTTTTAAATAGACTGCAGCAATTAATATTTTGTCACACATTATTTTGTTTAGTTCAGAATCGTGCAGCTATACTTCTTACCCGAACCCGATGTGCATAAATGTTTTTTTTTAAAGAAAAACCCGACTGGACCCGAAAGTAAACGGCATTGCACAGCCTGCAATCTTGCAGTCAGTCAGGAAAAATCCTGCGGTGTCTGCTGATTGATTTGGCCGCTTCTCCAATAGTTTGTTTATTTATAGTAAAAATAAACTCCTTTCTGATCTGATAGGGAAAAGGGAGAAGAACGAGCTCAGCAAAAGACGGACGGTACGTAACTCGGTTGGTCGCATCAAAAAGTTGACGTCACGATGCTTACGGCGTACGAAGTCTTTTGTATTGTTGTCAATCACAACCAGAGATCGGTTCGTGGCTGTTTATTGTAAATAGCCACTCTGTTAAAGAGATCGGGTCTGATCGGGTCCGAGACCCGAGGCAACTCATACCGAACCCGACCCGTGTCCGAGGCACTCGTCGAAGTTTTGGACCCGAACCCGCTCGGACCTCGGGTTTGGACCCGTGAAGACCTTCCAGCACTTCAAAGCTTTAAGTATTACCAGATTTGAAAGTTATTTTTAATGTGATGACATTATTTGTTCGTCCTTCATAGGTTGCCTCTGTTTATAAAACTAAAAGTTTCATAATGTAGGAAAGCAAACACTTATTTAAAAATAAAAAGGACATTAAATTACCACACAGTTTATCGTCGTTAACGAACATTATGAAGAAAATGATTGGTTGACGACATGAACAGTGGTGTGGAGGAGATGGTGCTCTGACCTGTGTGTGTGTGCGTGTGTGTGTGCGTGTGTGTGTGTGTTCAGATGCAGGAGTTCTGGAGCGCCGGGACGCTTACGGCTAAGACACGCTGCTGGGCTCAAGGCATGGACGGCTGGCGGCCGCTGCAGGCTATCCCGCAGCTGAAGTGGAGTCTGCTGGCCGCAGGACAGGCCGTGATGAACGAGACGGATCTGGCCACGCTCATCCTCAACATGCTCATCAGCATGTGCTCCTACTTCCCCAGCCGGTACAGACCCACAGCACGCTTTCACCGGCAAAACACTGATTATTCAGACGCCACGTATCAGTTTACTAGTGTGTGCAGGACGCTATACTTCATTTATGTAAGTGAGGATAGCAAAGTCAACTGTGACATACCCAAAAATTCAGATTTGGGAGCAACAATTATTCAGACCTGACCTTGTTTTGCTTAAAAGCTGCAGGCCGTAACTTTTTTGGGTTAAAAATGATCTGAAATCAATATTTGAGCAAGTGCATAACCAGCCAGTGTTCAAAACTATGGCTTTACTGTGCGTTCACACCGCCGCCGGCGAGAGCGTCAAAGTGGCCGGAAGTCATTCATTTTCAATGTGAGCCGGCGGCGAGCTCCGGCGAGAGCGGCGCGGCGCGTTTTGGGCGGTGAGAGCGTCGAGGAGAGTTGAAATCAAGTCAACTTTATGGTAATGAGCTATGACGCGGTTCGGCGGCAACCAATCGGAATGCAGAAGTCCTCCGCTTGAGAGGAGTCCAGAGAACGCAGTCCTGTAAACGTTAGTTCCGACTACATTAGTTCCCAAGCATTTTAGCGCTAAAACACTTTGTTTTTCAGCGGGAACGCTATTAATTTCCTCAAAACAACATAGTTGACCAATTACATTAAGACGCTTCAACCAGGACAGTTTGGAATGTAGGCTGCGCACAAATTAACGTTAATGTTAATTAAAGACCTAGGCTAGTAAACTGCATGTTGAAATTAACCATGAACACAAACACACCACACAAATGGCATTTATTGGTTTATCTCGTTAGCAAACATGTAACTATAATTGTTGTAACTATAAAGCTCTTTCCATTGATCAATTTCTTACTTTCACAATTAAAATAGTTAACGAGGTTATCTTATACTCTACTTGTGGTCAGTCTGCACAAGATTCGGCTCCTTTAAACACAAGACAAGCGTTCGATCGTCAGAGCGTCAACAAATCTTTCTACAGCGTCGTTGGCAGAGCGGCGGCGGTGTGAACGCACAGCTACTTTAGCCCGATTCACAACGTTAGCTTCTAATAATGTTTTCTGGTTTGAGTGGCACGGGTAGGTTTTCGCGGGAGACTCGAGCATCACTGCGTCATCACGTCTGTAAACACAAAGCTTTCCCGGCTAGTAGCTATATCACATGTGAGGATCCTGCAGCTGGAGGCTCGTTTATAGCCTTTTCTCACAACAGCTACAATAATTAAATGTATAATGTTGATGGCGGATTGTAATCCAGAAAGGATTGTGTGTTTATGAAACACGTGACTGAAATTAAATGAATGATTGATGTTGTTAACGTTAATAATTTGAGAATAAAGTACAATAATAATACTTTGCACAGTTTGATGTGATGTGAGCTATTCGAGTGATGGCGTGATTTATGGTAATGCTTTTTTCTCAGTTGGTCAGAACAAACGTGGCAGACTTGTTACTCGTTCTGATGATACTATCCGGTGAAAACCCTATTTTGGGTTCAAGACGTACAGTATCCACGCCGGTGTGTGACTGACAGCCACGCATACTCCTCAAAATATTAAATTCATCCGCGCTGAAGCACACGCAAGTGACTGCAGCTGCAGGTTTCAAACAGAGATTGCGACGAAGAGGCAAAACTTACGGACTGCAGTTTTAAGTGTGTTTCTTTAATTGCTAATGTGATGTTTTTACACAGACTGAACATAATGAAGCATTGCTTGGTGATTGGAGCTTAATTGGTGTTATCTAATTGTCTTAAATTTAACATCTGACAGCTATTCAACCCAATTCATTACATACCTTTCTATCAAAGTTTAAGTCTGAGTCATATTTTATCACCGTTTTCTAATAAACTGATATAATGTGAGAAATGTTGAAGGCGTCTGAGTAAATTTTGGTTTGACTGTATCTCATAAATCTGACTTTTTTTCTTGCAATTCTGAGAAAAAAGTCAGAATTGTTGGATATAAAGTCTACTCGCAATTCTGTTTTTTTCCATCAAAAATGCAGTTGCAACTTTTTATGTCACAATTCATAACTTTTATTCTCAGAATTATGAGTTTATGTTGTTCAACTCTGAGATGATAATCAGAAGCATGAGGGAAGAAGTCAGATACGAAGATGTAAACTCAGAATTGTGAGATTAATTTTTTTCATGCACTGGTGGAAACGTGATTCCATATGAACGCCATCGTGTTAAATAAAGCACAGCCTCAAGAAGCCGTGGTTTACAGTGAATGTATAACAGCTAAGGGGCGACGTGAAGCGTAATAAACTCACTGTAAACCACAGCTTCACGAGGCTTATTGTCTTTATAAAACAGTTATTCCATATACATAAGGTTTCACAAAATAATATTCTTCCACCAAACAATGTACTTCCTCAGAAACAGCTGAGGGTGCAACACAGTGGTTGCCGAGCAACACACAGACGTAAACAAAGGTGCTTGTTACTTTGTAATCTACAGCAGCTTTGAACGTGGCTCGACCAATCAGAATCAAGGACCAGAGCTATCCTTTATAAAACACAATATTATTAGTGGCAAAGTTCTACTTCTGAAGACATTCAGACATCTTCACGTGTTGAAATATGTCCTATAATAATAATAATACTCAGTGTTTGTGTTTAGGGACCAGGATAATGCCATCATCAGGCCTTTACCAAAGGTGAAGCGGCTCATAAGCGACAGCACCTGTCTGCCGCACATCGTGCAGGTACAGATCACCGACTCAGTCTTTATAAAGCCTGCTTTCATCAGCTTGACCCCCGTTTCATTCTCCCGGCATTCACAGCTGCTCTTGACCTTTGACCCCATCCTGGTGGAGAAAGTCGCCAACCTGCTGTACCTGGTGATGCAGGACAACCCTAACCTCCAGCGGCTCTACCTGACCGGAGTCTTCTTCTTCATCATGATGTACACCGGCTCCAACGTGCTGCCCGTGGCTCGGTACCACACGAGATCTCCGTTTCAATGTGCTGCAGAGACATGCCTTTTATGTTTATGATAAAAAAATATACTTTTTGTCTCTCTTGTAGGTTCCTGAAATACACTCACCTGAAACAGGCCTTTAAATCGGAGGAGGTAAAGCTTGATATCTGACGTCTCACACAGTACATCTCAGGGGTGTGCGATATGAGGATTATTAAAGGTGGACGATAGAAATATCGTAGTATCGTGCTTCAACGCCATCAGTGTTAACTCAGCGGTAGAGTCACGGGACACTATTCACGATCACAGAAGGAGATTATTTGCATGTGCTTTATAGCCTTGCTGGTTAAACGCATTCACGTGCTGTTCTGACGAGCGCTTTTTCTGGCACCTGATTACTCAACTAAGTTATCTGTGTGTCAAAACACACAATGTTTACATATAGACTCAGATGGTTATGTCTGAAATGAAAGTAAACAGCTGAGAGAAACAGATGCGTGTCTGTATATTAGCTCTTAAAGGGACAGTAGGCCTATTAAACATGCTGTAATTAAAGGGATAGTTCACCCTAAAATGTAATTCCTGTCATTATTTACTCACTCACATGTTGTGCCAAAACTTTATTAATTTCTTTCTTGTGCTGAACACAAAAGAAGATATTTTGAAGATTGCGGGTAACCAAACAGTTCACATTGACGTTGATAGAAGGAAGAAAAATACTATGTAAGTCCACCTTCTTCAAAATAGCATTGATGTTCAGCAAACTCATTCAGGTTTAAAACAATATTCCTTTAACGTTAATAAAACATCAAAACACAAAGAGAATAATCACTCACTGCTCTTGACTGAAAACTTTAATACAGTTGCTTTAGGAATCTATATAGTGTTTTATTTTTATATTTGTTCATTCGATTTCTTGAATGCTTGTGCTAAATACACCTACTGTTCCTGAAAATAAAGCACTTTTTGTATATTATGTGTAGTTGTAATGTTCTCATTTTTTAATAACAAAGATAAAATAATGACAGATTATTGGTCTAAATATCCGCCATACTTTTACTTTTTTTATGTTTTGTTACTTTGAAAGGTCTGTCTTTATAATAGAGAAATTAGTTTGGCTCAGACAACATGCAAAATAGCAAAACCAACATGACAAAGAATCGTGATATAAAAATAATAATAATCGTGATATGATATTTTTCCCATATCGCCCACCCCTAGTACATCTCTAGCTGAATAACACAGTGAATCTGAGCGTGTTTGCTGACCCGCAGGCTAAAGGTCTGGACGTCGTTCAGAGGAGCGTGTTGGGCTCGATGCTGCCGGAGGCTATGGTGTGTTACCTGGAGAACTACGAGGCCGAGCGGTTCTCAGAGATATTCCTGGGAGAGTTTGACACGCCTGAAGCCATCTGGAGCTGTGAGATGAGGTCAGCTGATCATTCCTCGCTCTATACCAGGGCTGTCCAGACTCAGTCCTCGCTCTAGACCAGGGCTGTCCAGACTCGGTCCTCGCTCTAGACCAGGGCTGTCCAGACTCGTTCCTCGCTCTAGACCAGGGCTGTCCAGATAGACCAGGGCTGTCCAGACTTGGTCCTCACTCTAGACCAGGGCTGTCCAGATAGACCAGGGCTGTCCAGACTCGTTCCTCGCTCTAGACCAGGGCTGTCCAGACTCGGTCCTCGCTCTAGACCAGGGCTGTCCAGACTCGTTCCTCGCTCTAGACCAGGGCTGTCCAGATAGACCAGGGCTGTCCAGACTCGTTCCTCGCTCTAGACCAGGGCTGTCCAGACTCGGTCCTCGCTCTAGACCAGGGCTGTCCAGACTCGTTCCTCGCTCTAGACCAGGGCTGTCCAGACTCGCTCCTCGCTCTAGACCAGGGCTATCCAGACTCGTTCCTCGCTCTAGACCAGGGCTGTCCAGATAGACCAGGGCTGTCCAGACTCGGTCCTCGCTCTAGACCAGGGCTGTCCAGACTCGTTCCTCGCTCTAGACCAGGGCTGTCCAGACTCGGTCCTCGCTCTAGACCAGGGCTGTCCAGACTCGGTCCTCGCTCTAGACCAGGGCTGTCCAGACTCGTTCCTCGCTCTAGACCAGGGCTGTCCAGACTCGTTCCTCGCTCTAGACCAGGGCTGTCCAGACTCGGTCCTCGCTCTATACCAGGGCTGTCCAGACTCGTTCCTCGCTCTAGACCAGGGCTGTCCAGATAGACCAGGGCTGTCCAGACTCGTTCCTCGCTCTAGACCAGGGCTGTCCAGATAGACCAGGGCTGTCCAGACTCGGTCCTCGCTCTAGACCAGGGCTGTCCAGACTCGGTCCTCGCTCTAGACCAGGGCTGTCCAGACTCGTTCCTTGCTCTAGACCAGGGCTGTCCAGACTCGTTCCTCGCTCTAGACCAGGGCTGTCCAGACTCGTTCCTCGCTCTAGACCAGGGCTGTCCAGACTCGGTCCTCGCTCTAGACCAGGGCTGTCCAGACTCGTTCCTCGCTCTAGACCAGGGCTGTCCAGATAGACCAGGGCTGTCCAGACTCGGTCCTCGCTCTAGACCAGGGCTGTCCAGACTCGTTCCTCGCTCTAGACCAGGGCTGTCCAGACTCGGTCCTCGCTCTAGACCAGGGCTGTCCAGACTCGGTCCTCGCTCTAGACCAGGGCTGTCCAGACTCGTTCCTCGCTCTAGACCAGGGCTGTCCAGACTCGTTCCTCGCTCTAGACCAGGGCTGTCCAGACTCGGTCCTCGCTCTATACCAGGGCTGTCCAGACTCGTTCCTCGCTCTAGACCAGGGCTGTCCAGATAGACCAGGGCTGTCCAGACTCGTTCCTCGCTCTAGACCAGGGCTGTCCAGATAGACCAGGGCTGTCCAGACTCGGTCCTCGCTCTAGACCAGGGCTGTCCAGACTCGGTCCTCGCTCTATACCAGGGCTGTCCAGACTCGTTCCTCGCTCTAGACCAGGGCTGTCCAGATAGACCAGGGCTGTCCAGACTCGTTCCTCGCTCTAGACCAGGGCTGTCCAGACTCGGTCCTCGCTCTAGACCAGGGCTGTCCAGACTCGTTCCTCGCTCTAGACCAGGGCTGTCCAGACTCGTTCCTCGCTCTAGACCAGGGCTGTCCAGACTCTGTCCTCGCTCTATACCAGGGCTGTCCAGACTCGTTCCTCGCTCTAGACCAGGGCTGTCCAGACTCGGTCCTCGCTCTATACCAGGGCTGTCCAGACTCGGTCCTCGCTCTATACCAGGGCTGTCCAGACTCGCTCCTCGCTCTAGACCAGGGCTGTCCAGACTCGTTCCTCGCTCTAGACCAGGGCTGTCCAGATAGACCAGGGCTGTCCAGACTCGGTCCTCGCTCTAGACCAGGGCTGTCCAGACTCGGTCCTCGCTCTAGACCAGGGCTGTCCAGACTCGGTCCTCGCTCTATACCAGGGCTGTCCAGACTCGCTCCTCGCTCTATACCAGGGCTGTCCAGACTCGTTCCTCGCTTTAGACCAGGGCTGTCCAGATAGACCAGGGCTGTCCAGACTCGGTCCTCGCTCTAGACCAGGGCTGTCCAGACTCGGTCCTCGCTCTATACCAGGGCTGTCCAGACTCGCTCCTCGCTCTATACCAGGGCTGTCCAGACTCGTTCCTCGCTCTAGACCAGGGCTGTCCAGATAGACCAGGGCTGTCCAGACTCGGTCCTCGCTCTAGACCAGGGCTGTCCAGACTCGGTCCTCGCTCTACACTGCTCTGAGCAGCTGGGGTTTATGGGTTTTGTACCACTTGAATTTGTCTTTATAAATGCTAAACACTAAAAATGTAAACTATATTTAAAAAAAAAACTTTAAGGTTTAAATTATTTAAATTACTATTATATTTTTTGGTTACTATTACGTTTATAGTTTTGGTTAATATTTTGAATTAGATTTTATTTTTAATGTTTTCGGCTTTCATGTTTAATATGTAATATTTCACATATTTTTTTCTTTGTTTCTGAGTTTTGTACCACTTGAATTTGTCTTTATGAATGCTTTATGAATGTAAACTATATTTTTTTAAAAATCAAAAAAAAAAAAAAATCAAACCTAAAGTAAGGTTTAAATTATTTAAATTACTATTATATTTTTTGGTTACTATTATAGTTTTGGTTAATATTTTGAATTAGATTTTATTTTTAAGTTTTCGGCCTTCATGTTTAATACATATTTTTTTTCTGTTTATCTAAAAATTAAAGAGAGATTTTAGATGAATAAACCTGTGTTATTAGTGTCATTGAGATACTACCATAGGTTTTATTAATATTTTGAATTAGATTTTATTTAATATTTTCTGCTTTTAGTTAAAATTTTTGAAATGTTTTTATTTGTTTTTGTTGTTTTTAAATGTCTATGTAGTTTCAATAAAACATTTTTTTTTCAGTTTTAGTAATTTTAGTGCATCAAATGTACAAAAAATGAGTATTTTGTCCATTAACACTCATTGTATTCCAATAACAAACGTGTTTTTTATGTTTTTAGTTACCTAACCCAAAGGTAACCGTGGTGAATTATCACAGAAGACGTGCTCTTTATACTAGTTGTTTATGGTGTGTTGACAGGCGTATGATGATCGAGAAGATCGCGGCTCATCTGGCAGACTTCAGTCCTCGTCTGCAGAGCAACACTCGCGCTCTCTATCAGTACTGCCCCATTCCTGTGGTCAGCTTCCCTCAGCTGGACAACGAGCTCTTCTGTAACATCTATTACCTGCGACACCTGTGTGACTCCACACGCTTCCCCGACTGGCCCATACGAGATCCGGTGCGCACTACACACTCATTCAGTGCCTGACTGACCGGCTCCATCACTCTGTCTAATGCGATGACCTTCTGTGACTGTCTGCCCCCTGCAGGTGAAGCTGCTGAAGGACACTCTGGACGCGTGGAAGAGAGAGGTGGAGAAGAAGCCACCCTCCATGTCCGTGGATGACGCCTATGAAGTGTTGAACCTCCCTAAAGGACAGGGACAGTGAGTCCGACACGATCACTTTTTTAGTACTTTATTTTTACACTTGTTGTATTTATTATATGTGACCCCAAAAGCAGTCTTGAGTCGCTGGGGTATATTTGTAGCAATAGCCAAAAATACATTGTATGGGTCAAAATTGATTTTTCTTTTATGCCAAAAATCATTAGGACATTAAGATCATGTTCCATGAAGATATTTAGTAAATTTCTTACCGTAAATATATCAAAACTTAATTTTTGATTAGTAATATGCATTGCTAAGACTTAATTTGAACAACTTTAAAGGTGATTTTCTCAATATTTAGATTTTTTTGCACCCTCAGATTCCAGATTTACAAATATTGTCCTATCATAACAAACCATACATCAATGGAAAGATATTTATTCAGCTTTCAGATGATGTATTAATATCAATTTCGAAAAATTGACCCTTATGACTGATTTTATGCTCACATTTCAATACAGCCGATGTTGCCCAAAGCGCTGTACACCAAAGAAAATAAAATAATAAGAATGGGCATAGACAAAAATCAAGCATAACATAAAAACAGGAAAACATAAGACACATCTGAGAATTAATCAGCTGAGGAATTAAAAGCCATAGCTAATAAATGAGCTTCTAACAGAAATTTAAAACTAGAGATGGCCTGAGCAATTAAGAAAGCACGATCGCCACGAAGTCTTAATCTAGATCTGGGAACCACTAAACGAAGCTGGACAGATGATCTCAGAGCCGGTTCACTAATATCTCCAGGTATTCTGGTGCCAACCCATTCAGAGGTTTAAAAACAAACTATAAAAGTTTATTTTCAGTTCAGAGACGGATAGGCAACCATTTAAGAGAAGACAGGATAGGAGTAATATGATCACGCTTTCAATCAAGTCTCTTAAGAAAGAAAGGGCTTCATTGTTGCTAAAACTCTCAAATTAAAAAGCAAGAAAAATTTAACCTAGATTTTTAACCTAGAAATACACCTAGATTTTTCACCACCGCTTTATTATGCTTAGCCAAGGAGCCAAGAATATAATTAATACTAGTTTGACATAATCTAAGTTTTATTTTCATTGAATTTTAAAAAGTTAAACACCATCTCGTCCTAACAATGAAACAAAACTCCATGTTTCCTAAATATAGTTGCTAAGGGAGAAGGTACAGTGAGAACAGAAGGGGGCTGAGAATAGAGCCTTGAGGTACTCCACACTTTACTGTAGCTGACGCTGACGTACATTCGCCCAATTTTATCGCAAAGCTTCTATCTGATAGATACAACTTCAACCAATTAAGAGCTATCCCATGAATTCCATCATGGTTTTCCAACCGAGAAACCAAAATATTATGATCAGCAGTGTCGAAGGCTGCACTCAGGTTCAGTAACGTTAGGACCGACGAGGCTCCAGAATCAGCATTTAATACTATTTTATTTACATTTATTAAAACCAGTCATAGTTTAGTGTCACATGATTGTTTCATCCCATTCTGACTCTTAATAATCAAAAAAACTTTTTTTCCTTCTGTACCTTTAAGACTTTTATTTGTATGTCACTCATTTTTTGGATCGCTTAACCTCCGTTCTCGCAGCTTCTCATGTGACACTGTAGCATCTGAGAATAGTGGTTATTAACTGTAATCTTTGATGATTTGTGTGTGTGCTTTTATAGGCATGAAGAGAGTAAGATAAGGAAAGCGTATTTCAGATTGGCCCAGAAATACCATCCAGACAAGAATCCGGAGGGCAGGGTATGTACAGCAACACACTGCGTCTCATTATGAGTGAATGAGTGATAACTCTAACCAGTCTCGCTGTGTGTGTGTGTGTGTGTGTGTGTGTGTGTGTGTGTGTGTGTAGGACATGTTTGAGAAGGTCAACAAGGCCTACGAGTTCCTGTGCACCAAATCGGCTCGTATCGTGGACGGTCCTGACCCAGAGAACATCATCCTGATCCTCAAAGCCCAGAGCATTCTGTTCAACAGACACAAGCAGGGTTAGAGGTCACACTACTCTCAGACCAGTGTTGGGTGTAATTAGTTACTGTAATTTAATTACTTTTCCCTTGAAAAAGTAAAGTAAGGGACTACTTATTACTCTTATACAGTTACTTCTTATGTATTTGAACTTAATACTGTGTATAGAACATTTATACACAATGCAATAGTGGATTTAACATTAAAATTTAACGTTTAATCTTAAAATGCGAAGAAGGTACAGTGAGAACAGAAGGGGGCTGAGAATAGAGCCTTGAGGTACAACACACTTTACTGGAGCTGGCGTACATACTTCTTATGTAATTGAACTTAATACTGTGTATAGAACATTTATACACAATACAATAGTGGATTTAACATTAAAATTTAACGTTTAATCTTAAAATGCATGCTTTTTATGCACCTTTCTCACTTTAAATACTTTGGTGAGTTAATATGAATATTGGTAACACTTTAGTGTCCAACTCTCACTATTAACTAGTTGGTTATTACTAGCATGAATATTACTGGGATACTGGCTGTTTATTATTACTTAAAATAAAAAAAAAACACATTAATGTCACCTTATTCTAAATCTTTAATCAATTCTTAAACTTAACAACTACTTTACTAAGTATTAATAAGCAGTTATTAGGAACATATTGAGGTAAAAGTCATAGTTAATAGTGAGAGCTGGACAGAATAATTTATGTAGTTATCTGATTTTGATTATTTATTTGAAAGAATTAAAAGAAGCGTTTCGTGTCTATCCTCGTATCATTAACTTAAAGTTGATGTAGGATTTAGAAAGTAATTAAATACTTTTTGGAGAGAGTAGTTTGTACAGTAATCTAATTACACTGATTGACGTTGGGTAAGTAAGTTACCCAACACTGTCTCAGACACTCCTCTCTCTCTCCTCAGAACTGGAGCCGTATAAATACGCCGGCTACCCTATGCTAATTAAGACCATCACCATGGAGACGGGTGACCAGCAGCTCTTCTCCAAGACCTCGGCGCTGTTACCGGCCGCCGCTGAGCTGGCCTTCCACACCGTCAACTGTTCAGCGCTGAACGCCGAGGAGCTGCGGCGGGAGAACGGCATCGAGGTCAGGATGTTCACATTAACCGTGTCGAAATTAATCATTGCATCGATGCGGACGATGCAGTAATGGACCATAATCGATTATAGCCTGTGACGTCATTCGCATACGCGCTTATCACACGAGTATTAAAAATGCACTCTCTATTTTAAAATCCCTTAAAACTCATCTTTGATCGTCATATTGAAATGTTTCTTCTTGTGAAAATAATTTTCCCGTGGCTTAAAATAGCTTGAATGCAGCTCGACACCCTTGCCTCATTTACTATACGCCGATCTATGAATATGCAAATTAGCCCCGCCTCCACTATAGTGACTGATAAAACTGTTTTTACTAACGAACAGCTAGAGTGGATACTGTAACATTCGTTAAAGTTACTTAACGATGTTTTGTCCTCAAAATACCTTGACTCGAATGCAGCCAAGTTTGATTCTTAATTTGCACTGTTGCCGCGGGTTATTATTCAAGTTAGCGGGTCTAAACTCACGTTAAACCACGTTTTTTTGCTCTAGTTTTGTGCTGGTAATCTTTTGCATATTTTGCACGCGATCTCTATCATTTTTACTGGATTAACCTTATCACTAGAATCTATCCCTTGACGTTAGGGCTGGGCGTTATGGCCAAAAAAATTATCACAATTTTTTTCATATCAGTCGATATCGATAATTATCACGATAAATGTCAAATCTTTATTTCTTTCAAGTTTAAACCCAGAATTTTGCTCCAAAGTGAAAGTTGTAGAAACCAGGGCCCGTATTCATAAAGATTCTAAGAATCCTCTCAGAGAGCTCCTAATTTAGCTTAAAAATGTCTAGCTAGGAGTCTTCGCTTAAAAGTGATTCAGGACCAATCTGAGAGCAACTCGAGGAAGAGACAAACACTGTTATCTTAGTGAGGAGGCGGGGCTAACCCTGTTGCTAGGTAAGATACAGTCTTTTGAAGACTGTGATTGGTTGGTTGTCCAAGAAGGAAGTAAGAGCGCTTTTAAGAGTAGGGTTTATTATAAGCCTTTACTTTGAAATTACAGGAGTAATTTTTCCTGTTTTACCGTACTCTCTCTCTCTCACACACACACACACACACACACACACTCACACTCACACTCACACTCACACACACACATTCACACACACACACACATTATATTCTTTATTTTTTATTTACCATGCTGTCATACTTAACGTATTTATAGGAAACGAACAGCGACACAATAAGGTTCTGAAAGTGCTGTAACAGACCCAAATCATCGCTGCTGCATTTTTCCAGTTGCTAAATATGTTAATGTAGTGATTACGTCCATTTCTGGTGCTGTGGCATTTCTGCGCGGTGTCAGGGATGTTAACATGTCTTTAATAAGATCGTTATAACTGCACAATCTAATGTGTAGCATCTTATTAACTCACCGTCATTGTGTGCAACACATTTCTTCACGTTTGGTTCATTTTCTCCGCTGCTAAAAAACTCTGAAACCTCTTAAAAGTCCTCGTTCGTACTCCTAAACAATTTCTGACCTTAAGACCTCTTTTAAGGGTTAAGATGCTTTCTGAATTACTTTTTTCTGTACTAGGATATTTTCTTTAAATTGAAGAGGAAACACCCACATTTCTGAGAATTTTCTTAGAATTGTGTTACTAGGAGCAACTCTTAGCACTAAGATTCTTCATGAATACGGGCCCTGATCATTAATTTTCCTTAAAATAAATATCTAAATAGAAAAATTAATTTCTTAGTTGCTGCGTGTTCTAATGAGTGATATTGTTTCAAATCAAGAAATAGGTTTGGGTTGCCTGATAATATTAATAATAATAATAATATCACTTTTTTGTCTCTTATAAATGCACATTTGATAGTAGCTTGAGTTTGGATGCAGAGGTACATTTGTGTTCATTTTTTAAATCAGTAACATCTGTAAAAATTGTAGCAACCTCAGTTTTATATGGTTAAATTTATTCTGACCAAGTTTTTTTTTTAAAGTTTTTTTTATTAAGCATTGGTCTCCCATAGTAGTATATATTTAAATCATGATAAACACAGTTAAAACCACACATATAACACCTCAATACCATGGTAAAAATATGTTTTTAGGAGCCTATTTGTATGAAAAACAGTCTTAAAACATTCAGTATAAATGCACACATGCGCTTAATCACAAATACATACATTATAATTATACACCATTACTCCTGTAATAAAATTCAGTGTGAATATCCCACATTTCTGCCACGATACCATGGTGCAGTGAGTGTTACTATAGTAAATCCATGGTAAATGATGGTGATGTGTAGATTGAACAGTCTCGTTACACACAGTGTTTCTGCTGTTTGTCTCTAAACTAGTTTAAATCAGAGTCATTTGTGTTCAAGCGCTTCACACTGGATCTCACCGCGCTGTTTAGTGCTCGCGTGACCGAGTAAACACATCAGCACTAGTGAAGCTCGCGCGGCACTTTGACCTTTGACCCGAGCGGATAAACGCTCCGTGTGGCGCGATTCAAACGAGTCGCGCTGTTTCGTTCCGCTTTTGGCGCATAAACATTATATCGAACTCTTCATATCGTATTATCGAGGAAAATTATATCGCGATAATTATCGTTATCGAATTATCGCCCAACCCTACTTGACGTGATTATTGAATTTTGTGACGTAGCAAAAAAAGGGCTGTTTCAAACCGCGTTTTTGAGCCTATAGGCCCTTTCGCACCGCAGGAACCTTTTCATAGCACCCGAACTAATTGTGGAACTACACACTTTTTGTCGTGTTCGCACCGCAGGAGCTAGGAACGGTTTTAGCTCCTACTTCAGAGTAGCGTCTAAAACAGTTCGTGGCGTAAGTGTACGCTAAACGCGTATGAAAACACCCTCACCCGCCGTGATTTAAACACATACTGTGTAAACATTACATCAACTTATATTTCGCAAGAATGGATGTAAATAAAGTTTACAAAACAAAAGATGTTTAATATTTCTATTTGTGCTGATAATCACTTAATGAGATAGCAGCTGTTAAACAACTGACGTCTTTAATCCCAAAAAGTATTTTAACCAAAATAAGAGAAACATAAGTATATGTGATTAACGTAGTATATATGGCTTATGCAGTCATGAAAAAAGCTTGGACAGATAAAAATAGTTACCATTTAAAATGATTTATTGAACAACACACTGCTTTGGTTTCTGAGTCCTCCTTTCCGATCTTTCACCGCTTGACGTATACGTCGACGTGTCCGTTATCGTGAAACCCGCGAGACACGACATAAACACGCGTCCTGTTGTTAACGTCGTTGTTCTTTGTTGTCGTTGTTGAACGCCGCACTAATGACGTCGCTGTCGACCGGGTTACGTCAGCTCCTAGCACCCATATAGTTCACGCAAAATCGTCCTAGTACTTTAATACTAAAGTGAATACTTAAGAACTAAAGTGGTGCGAAAGGGGCTTATGGGAAACTACAGATTTAAGGAGAACATACTCGGCATGGATTGGCACATGGTTTGTCTAAAAGCAAATTAAAAACGCACATAACAAACTTGATTTTCACTACAGGGGGACTTTAAAATCTGAGCTTGGCTTTTGTGTGCGCTGGAGACATCGCGGCGGCTTCATTGCATGCGCTGAGAGACACGTGCACATTGCTAGTGCTTACACTCGCTGTTATTGCAGTGCTTAACTTTAGATATGCTTTCATTATGCGAATGCAGTGCGTATTAGATGCACGAAACACTGACAACGACTTTCACGTGCGCTGTTTGTTTGTCCTGAAGCTGCGGTTAAATGCGCTTGCATTACTTTTATGATACGAAATTGATGTAATCAGTTATAACAGGACAAACATCTGATATATGGAAATAGATCTGTGCATTAGTGTGAATGCTGCCAGTGTTTATGATCTCATCAGTAATAATCAAACGGCAATAATGCGGAGGAAACCCTATAACTATGATTATCTGTAAACTTTTGATACGTAAAGCACTCCCAGATACACAAAGTGCTTTTGTTTATCGCTTGTAATTGGCTTTTTCCTCATTTTATTACTTTATATGTGTCTCTGGAGCACAAAAGCAGTCATAAGTAACACAGGTATATTTGTAGCAATAGACAACAATACATTGTATGAGTCAAAATTATCAATTTTTCTTTTATGCAAAAAATCATTAGGATATTAAGAAGATATTTAGTAAATTTCCTACCGTAAATATATCAAAACTTAATGTTTGATTAGTAATATGCATTGCTAAGAACTTCATTTGAACAACTTTAAAGATGATTTTCTCAATATTTTGTTTTTTTTGCACCCTCAGATTCCAGATTTACAAATATTGTCCAAACCATACATCAATGGAAAGCTATTTATTCAGCTTTCAGATGATGCATAAACCTCAATTTCGACCTTATGACTGGTTTTGTGCTCCAGGGTCACATATTTGCTTGTATGTTTCGAAGCTATATCTACTTTTATTTCTTAACAATGATTAGTTAATTATATATTAATTAAAATTAATTAATTTAATAAAACTGCACAAAATAAATCTGATATAATCGTGATATTGAATTGAATCGTGAAACCAGTGCTGATTCACACCACTGTTAACCAGCTGACGTCACACACACGTGTTGATGAGAGCTGTGTGTTCTGTGTCAGATGCTGATGGAGGCTCTGTCCCGCTGTGTGTCTGTGCTCACCGCCTCCTGCAGACCTGAGGACATGGCAGTGCAGGTACAGTCAGATACATATATATACAGTGCAGCACAAACACCGTGAGCTCACAGTGCTGTGTGTGTCTCCAGGTGTGCGGGCACGTGTGCAGGTGTTATAGCGTCGCTGCTCAGTTCGAGGAGTGCAGAGAGAAAATAGTCGAGCTTCCTAACATTATTAGAGACGTTTGTCACATTCTGTACTACAGCAAGGTAAGAACACATCGCTTTATTACACAAATATGACTCCGGTACTCTGTCAGAGAGCACGAAACATCATCTTTTACAATATCATTTAATTATGGATTCGATATAAACATGACACTTGCTCTTAAAAGAGTCATATTGTACTTATGTAGAGATTTTATTATTATTAAGGTATAGGTAAATATTATTAAGATCTTAAAATGTTGGTCAAGATTTCTTGCATCAAAAATAAAATAATTTTATTATTAAAAATATTATACATTGTATGTTATTTATTATTATTATTATTATACATTTTATAAATTATGTAAATAAATGTTTATAATAATATATATATTATATTATAAATATATATATTTATATTATATTAATAATGTATTGATTTATTAAAAATAAAAATATTTTTATTTACAATTATTGTATTTTTAGGTTATGCTTTATAACATTTTACAGTGTTCTTCTTACGTAACATGCACTTACTGTAGTAATAAAAATAAATTATGGATAAATATAACTAACTTAAACCTAACTCTTACTCTATAGTAAGTACATTATTAATAAATATTGCTCGGTGCTTATTTGTGTATTTATATTATAACCAGAACACTTTTAATAAAGTGTAACTTTATTCTTATTTATTTGTTATTAGTTTTGCTCCCTCTGTCTGATCCGTCACAGCTATTAGAATCAGTCATTATTA
Source organism: Aspiorhynchus laticeps (assembly GCA_023376895.1). Lineage (NCBI taxonomy): Eukaryota > Metazoa > Chordata > Actinopteri > Cypriniformes > Cyprinidae > Aspiorhynchus > Aspiorhynchus laticeps. Next base: position 12,785,918 of record CM041807.1, read on the forward strand.
ATTTCCATTATTTTCTTGCATCAAAAATATTTTTGTTTATTATTATTATTATTTTAAATTGTATATTACTTATTACACATTTGACAAATTATACAAATAAAAAATTGTAATATTGTACTTATGTAGATATTTTATTATTATTATTATTATTAAGGTATAGATAAATATTATTAATAAATCTTAAAATATTGGTCAAGATTCCTTGCATCAAAAATAAAATAATTGTATTATTAAAATTATTATACATTGTATATTATTTATTATTATTATACATTTATATATTATATAAATAAAATGTATTAATTTATAAAAAAAATATATTTTTTAAAAATATAAAATTTTTTAGGTAATGCTTTATAACATTTTACTAATTTATTTGTTATTAGTTTTCCACTCTGTCTGTTATAATATATATAATAATAATAATAATAATATATTTTATTATTATAATTATTATAAATTGTATATTACTTATTACACATTTGACAAATTATACAAATAAAAAATGGTCATATTGTACTTATGTAGATATTTTATTATTATTATTATTATTATTATTAAGATATAGATAAATATTATTAATAAATCTTAAAATGTTGGTCAAGATTTCTTGCATCAAAAATAAAATAATTGTATTAAAATTATTATACATTGTATATTATTTATTATTATTATACATTTATATATTATATAAATAAAATGTATTAATTTATAAAAAAATATTAAAAAAAAATATATTAAAATTTTTAGGTAATGCTTTATAACATTTTACTAATTTATTTGTTATTAGTTTTCCACTCTGTCTGTTATAATAATAATAATAATAATAATATATTTTATTATTATAATTATTATAAATTGTATATTACGTATTACACATTTGACAAATTATACAAATAAAAAATTATTAATTTATTAAAAACTTTTTTTTTTTTTTTTTTAGTTAATGCTTTATAACATTTTACAGTGTTCTTCTTACGTAACATGCACTTACTGTAGTAATAAAAGTAAATTATGGATAAATATGACAACTAACTTAAACCAAACTCTTACTCTATAGTAAGCACATTATTAATAAATATTACTGTGTTTATTTGTGTATTTACACTATAACAAGAGCACTGTAAGTTTCTTCTGATCCGTCGCAGCTGTTAGAGTCATTGTGTTAGTGTAGCTCCAGTAAGAGTGTGTTTGTGTCTCAGGGGCTGCCGCGCTTGGCGTCTCTGGCGGTGGAGTGCGTCAGCTCCTTCGCTGTGGACTTCTTCCTGCAGACGCACCTGTATCAGGCCGGGGTTCTGTGGCACCTGCTGGCGACCCTCTTCAGCTACGACTACACGCTGGAGGAGAGTGGCGTGCAGGCTAGCCAGGACACCAACCAGCAGCAGGTGTGCAACGGCCTGGCCAAGCTGAGCGTGGTGGCCCTCGGGCGGCTGGCGGGGTACGGCGGGGCCCGGGGCCCGGAGGACGAGCCCGGCGGAGGAGAGACGCCTCCGGAGAACCCTGCCATCAGGAAGAGCCTGGCTGCCATGCTGACGCCCTACATGTCCCGCAGACTGGGCCACAACTCGCCCGCCGAGGTACAGCGCAGCACGATTAGACACAAGCTGAGATCGTCATAGGAAGCACGGTTCTGTGATCAGCAGTAAATCTGCATCTGAGGGCCAGAGAAACTCCAAACACACCCCGCAGGAGAAAGCTAAAGTGCCTGTATTATTAGTGTGTATGAAAACATCTGCACAGTGTTAAATCTGAAAGAGCTCCGTGTATAAAGTTATCGTCTCAAAAGAAAGAGTCGACTCTGAATCACTGAAACGAACCGTTTTTAAAACCAATCCCTGTTTGAATCATTTGCATATTCCCCGCCCACTTGTTGGTCTTTTAGTCTGAATGAAAATGCATATTCATTCTTGGCCACTAGGTGGTGCTTTTTCGCTCCTTTGGTGACGTGGCAACGGGATCTCATTATAATATTACCCCCCCTAATCTGTACGTTTCCACTCACGGCGCCGTTTTTTGATTTAGCAAGCGACAACGGTGTACTAGTTCTAATACCATGGTGAAAGAGAGACACACACACACACACACACACACACACACACACAAACAGAGAGAGAGACACACACACACACACACACACACACACACAAACAGAGAGAGACACACACACACAGAGAGAGACACACACACACACACACACACACACACAAACAGAGAGAGACACACACACACACACAGAGAGAGACACACACACACACACACAAACAGAGAGACACACACACACACACACACACACACACACAAACAGAGAGAGACACACACACACAAACAGAGAGACACACACACACACAAACAGAGACACACACACACACACACACACACACTAACAGAGAGAGAGACACACACACACACACACACACACAAACAGAGACACACACACACAAACAGAGAGAGACACACACACACACAAACAGAGAGACACACACAAACAGAGAGACACACACACACACAGAGAGAGACACACACACACACACACACACACACACACAACAGAGAGACACACACACACACACACACACAAACAGAGAGACACACACACACACACACAAACAGAGAGACACACACACACACACACACAAACAGAGAGACACACACACAAACAGAGAGACACACACACACACACACAGAGAGACACACACACACACACACACACACAAACAGAGAGACACACACACACACAAACAGAGAGAGACACACACACACAAACAGAGAGACACACACACACACAAACAGAGAGACACACACACACACACAAACAGAGAGACACACACACACACAAACAGAGAGAGACACACACACACAAACAGAGAGAGACACACACACACACAAACAGAGAGACACACACACACACACAAACAGAGAGACACACACACACACAAACAGAGAGACACACACACACACACAAACAGAGAGAGACACACACACACACAAACAGAGAGACACGCACACACACAAACAGAGAGACACACACACACACACAAACAGAGAGAGACACACACACACACACACACACACAAACAGAGAGACACGCACACACACAAACAGAGAGACACACACACACACACACACACACACACACACACACACAAACAGAGAGACACACACACACAAACAGAGAGACACACACACACACACACACAAACAGAGAGACACACACACACACACACACACACACACACACAGATGTTGAAAGAGACGACACAGCAGTGCATTTACTGATTTATTTACTGTATGCTGCTGACACACTGATCTAATATAATCATGCCATTTATTTCCCAGCTGTTTACCTTCACAGACATAACCCACTGTTTTTGTAACTCGTGTGTGTTTTTAACGTAAACTTGTGTGTGAATGGGAACTTAGTTTAGTACTCGCATGCTGTGACAGACGCTTTATCAGAAGTTTACACTTATATGTTTTAAAACGCATGATTTCAGCACCATAAATATGATAATCAGAACCAAAACAGATGTTTTTAGCAGGTACCAGCTGAAGCAGCTCTATTCTGGAAAGGGGGCGGGGTCAGCAGCTCATTTGCATTTAAAGAAACAGGCATGAATATCAGAGTGTTTCTGCTTCCACTCAAAACAGGCATTTTCAAAATGATATAATAAATGATCTGTGGGGTATTATGAGCTGAAACTTCACAAACACATTCTGGGGACACCTGAGACTTACATTACATATTGTAAAAAGGGGCTTAATATGTCTCCTTTAAATGAAATCGACCAATCAGAGCAGACTAGCGTCAAAATGAATCGTTTGGGAGTCGTTGAGCAAATAAGGTAAAAATAAATGCATATTATAAGTGTTTTTTGACCTTGCATGCATGTCAACCTGTTATTGAGGATCCCAAAATATGAACTTTCATAACCCATAATAGAGGCACTTTAACGCACATCGTTGCTGGAAACAGAACCGCTTTCATTGATTCAACGTGACTAATAAACACAGGACAATATATGAGTTCATTATAATAAAGTATATTTATAATGCAATGCTAAGAGAGTTTGGAATAAAAGCATGTTATTAAATGTGGTATTTTGTGGGACAGGTTCATAAATGCTTCTCATGTTTGGAGATTTACTACTAATCACAGAACCGTGCTTCACTGAGAGATGCACACTACATCACACCCCCTCAGTAGACAGCAGCACTAGTGAGAGATGCACACTACATCACACCCCCTCAGTAGACAGCAGCACTAGTGAGAGATGCACTCTACATCACACCCCCTCAGTAGACAGCAGCACTAGTGAGAGATGCACTCTACATCACACCCCCTCAGTAGACAGCAGCAGTAGTGAGAGATGCACACTACATCACACCCCCTCAGTAGACAGCAGCAGTAGTGAGAGATGCACACTACATCACACCCCCTCAGTAGACAGCAGCAGTAGTGAGAGATGCACACTACATCACACCCCCTCAGTAGACAGCAGCACTACTGAGAGATGCACACTACATCACACCCCCTCAGTAGACAGCAGCACTAGTGAGAGATGCACACTACATCACACCCCCTCAGTAGACAGCAGCACTAGTGAGAGATGCACACTACATCACACCCCCTCAGTAGACAGCAGCACTAGTGAGAGATGCACACTACATCACACCCCCTCAGTAGACAGCAGCAGTAGTGAGAGATGCACACTACATCACACCCCCTCAGTAGACAGCAGCAGTAGTGAGAGATGCACACTACATCACACCCCCTCAGTAGACAGCAGCAGTAGTGAGAGATGCACACTACATCACACCCCCTCAGAAGACAGCAGCACTAGTGAGAGATGCACACTACATCACACCCCCTCAGTAGACAGCAGCACTAGTGAGAGATGCACGCTACATCACACCCCCTCAGTAGACAGCAGCACTAGTGAGAGATGCACACTACATCACACCCCCTCAGTAGACAGCAGCACTAGTGAGAGATGCACGCTACATCACACCCCCTCAGTAGACAGCAGCATTAGTGAGAGATGCACGCTACATCACACCCCCTCAGTAGACAGCAGCAGTAGTGAGAGATGCACGCTACATCACACCCCCTCAGTAGACAGCAGCAGTAGTGAGAGATGCACGCTACATCACACCCCCTCAGTAGACAGCAGCACTACTGAGAGAAGCACACTACATCACACCCCCTCAGTAGACAGCAGCACTAGTGAGAGATGCACACTACATCACACCCCCTCAGTAGACAGCAGCACTAGTGAGAGATGCACACTACATCACACCCCCTCAGTAGACAGCAGCAGTAGTGAGAGATGCACACTACATCACACCCCCTCAGTAGACAGCAGCACTAGTGAGAGATGCACACTACATCACACCCCCTCAGTAGACAGCAGCACTAGTGAGAGATGCACACTACATCACACCCCCTCAGAAGACAGCAGCACTAGTGAGAGATGCACACTACATCACACCCCCTCAGTAGACAGCAGCAGTAGTGAGAGATGCACACTACATCACACCCCCTCAGTAGACAGCAGCAGTAGTGAGAGATGCACGCTACATCACACCCCCTCAGTAGACAGCAGCACTAGTGAGAGATGCACACTACATCACACCCCCTCAGTAGACAGCAGCAGTAGTGTTGCACCATATACTGGTGCTTAAAAGTTATCGAGATACCCTGCTTTTAATAACAGTACAATTCCTCATTATACTAGTACTGATACTTTAAGAATGCATTTTAATAAGAGCCATATTTCCTGAGTTAAACACTGTTTATTAGGACGCTATGAGTCTGGGATGAATAAATTAAAAGTATTACAGTACACTTAATTCAAAACTAGTGTCTGTCAATATTGAGCCGTGAAAATATTATTTAAATATGAATCCTGTGTGTTCTGTGCGTCTCTGTGTGAATGAATATTATTACATGAGCACACAAACATAATCTGCTCTGAGAAACACTTCTGTTGCGGAAAATTATCGTCATATCATATACAAACAATATTAAAGTCTTTGCTGCAACCCGTCAAAATAAATGCTCAGCTTGACTTGACAGATATATGTATTACTACTACTACTAATAAAAATAATATTAAAACAATATTTATCAGAAAAATTAGTTACCAGAAAAATGTAAATCCACAACACAGTATTTCTGAAAAATAATAATAATATAATGAATTAATTCTTTATAAAATCTAATTAATCTTTATTAATTAATTGGACATGCTTTTGATTATTCAAATTTAATGGAAATATTCAAATGGAATCCAGAAAATTACACAGAATTTGATTAAAAATAAAACTGAAATTGGGAAAAATAATAAAACGTATTTCATAGGGCCTTAATTTTTGTTAAACTTTTAATAAATTGCTGTTAAATTGTGTAAGTTTCATGATTTCAATTAGTTAGACATGCTTTTTGATTAACATTTTTTTAATGTAACCATTAAAATAGTCTAGAAATATGAAAATAAGAAATAGAAGGGATGTCATAGGGCCCTATTTATTTCATTTGTGTCTGTTTTATTGTATTTGTCCTTTAGTTTGTTACTTGCATCTATGTTCTTATTAATTACAAAGATTAAAATAACAAAAATGACTATATCATGATATAAATTGTTATTGTGAAGTAAAATGACTATATCATGAAATAATATTTGTCTTTATCCTTTTAGCTAATTTACCAATGTAGTAAATATCTATATTTACCTGTAAGCTCAGTAGTTCACCATAGTCTTGTGTAGTGGCACTGGCATGTGATTATTTATTATTATTATTATTATTATTATTTTAAAGGTGGATGAAATGCTTTTTTTAACTAACTATATCCTCCTGAGACCCCCCCCCCCCCAAAAGAAACCCTTGTGAATTTAGTATTTTTTCATGTCATTACATTGTACAGAGAGTGTGAGCATAAGAAAAAAATGGAAAAATAATTTTTTTGAAAAATTGTATTTTATTCTATGTCCTCTGTAGACGACACTAGGACTCAGTTTTTCTAAAAAATAAAATAAAATGGCATGAATAGACATCAAAAAGGCAAAATCAATGTTATTTTAAAAAAAATCACCAATAAATTTTTAGGTTTCAGGATTTTTTTTATACAAAACTTTGTTTAACGATGATTCTCAACTATGTTATAAAATATATAACAAAATGATTTGATATACCATTATGTTTTATGAAATATGTGTAAAAAATTCCATAAACTGGTTTTCCCATTAAACACACTGTATCTAATTTGCATATTAATGTGTTGCTGTTGGGACAGCATGTTGAAAAATAAGTGTCATAATGGGAGTAATAATTGGACAGATTTTCATAATAATATCTAATATTTCATAAGCAAATTTATATATAATTTATTTTCCTATTCAATTATGTCTCCCAAAATGCGTAATAAACATGCTTTTAGTCCTGGACGTGTATGAAATTATGTTCTGTTTCATAACAGCAAGTCATATTTGAATTTGAAAACCCATAACATTTTCCTGAGATGTTGCTTTATGACAAACAATTTGAAAATGATTCAGATTTAAATGACAATTACAAAATATAGTCATATTTCCCTAAGGATGTAAAATTGTCACTAAATTAATTTTAGCCATCTTTAAACACCTAGTAGAGGGAGTGTTTATGATGAAACATCCAATCATTTAATATCTCTATAAGCTCTGAATGTGCTCTGTACATTAACACTGTACATGTGAGGTCTCAGAGACACACACTATAATATACTGTACACTACAGAGACACAAACTCCACAGCTGCGTCTCAGGAGGATATAACTATAACCTCCATTATGTGTTATTCAATGAGTTTTCCTGTTGTGTGTGTTTGTGGTCGTATGGAGATTTAGTCCGGTCTGGTGCCAGCACTAGTCCTGCTGTGATAGCAGCGGTGTGAAGGGTTAATTGATCTGCTGGTTCTTCAGGTGCTGAAGCTGTTGAACAGTAACTCGGAGAACCCGTATCTGATCTGGAACAACGGCACGAGAGCGGAGCTGATGGAGTTCCTGGAGACGCAGCAGGAGAGCAACATCAAGAGAGTGAGAGCTCCTCATGTTCTGCTCCACACACTCCTCTGATTCACAT
>CM041807.1:12801534-12804034 GCA_023376895.1 Aspiorhynchus laticeps
CTCAGTCACATGATCATCCTCTGTCCTGTGTGTCTCAGGTGCTCTGATCTACCTGCTGGATCTGTTCTGTAACTCCACCCATCCTCAGGTGCGCTCGCAGACGGCCGAGCTCTTCTCCAAGATGACCTCGGACAAGCTGGTGGGACCCAAGGTAAGAGTCCTTCGGTGTCTACTAGGGGTGTGCGATAGTGACAAAAAATAATATCTCGATATTTTCTTGGATTTTATCGATAATGATAATTAGACGATATTTAGCTGTATGTTGTTGTGCTGGTATATTCTTCATATTCTGTGCTGGGCAGTTCACACTGATAGAAATGAATCCTTTCCAATAATTTTTACATTTTATGGCATTTTTACCTTTAAAAAGCCATTTTTTCTAAAAGTGTCCATTAGTCAAATTCTTACATTTAATCAGTCAATTAGAATAATAAGACGTTTGGGCTGTTACCAAGCTAATTAAATCAGTATCAACAAAATTAATCTTTGCAATGCAGAAAAATACACAGAAGCTGCATCTGAATGGCATTTATATGCATATACACACTGTTTAATGCAGGACATGAATGCATTTATTACAAATGCATAAATCAGGTTTTGATATATTAAACACAAAACGTTAAATACCAATATTTGAAATTATTTAAAAAATGAAAAGATACTTTAAATGTGAAATTAAAACCTCCAGCAGGTGGCAGCAAATCACTGTTAATAAGTGAGTCATTGTGACTGAACCGAATCATTTAAATGATTGAATCATTCAGGAACGAATCATTGAGACGCGAAACAGTGCTGTAGCTGTGTTTGGAGTGATTTTTGTTGGCGAAATATGGTGTCTAAAACATAAGTTTCTTCTTGTTTATTGAACTGTTGTAAAAAATCAATATCACATTTGTAATCATGGTAATTTTTGGAGCGTTATTTTTCGTCACTCTTCGTGTGAAATTGATTAACTAGGCTATATGAAGTGGTGTAAATAGCCTATATACATTTTATGCCCCCATGTCTTTAATTTTGTGATCTTTCTAAATGTAGTGAAAGTGCAGTGAAAGAACACACTTCATGTAATGTACTGTAGTTGTGTTTTGAATGGTTTTTGCAAAATACTCGATAATGTCAAATCACACATCGTTAAAACAACAATTACGGTATTATCGCAGACGATATACACTATATTGCCAAAAGTATTGGCACCCCTTCTAATGAACAGGTTTGACTACTTTAGTAATTTCTATGAGTACAAATCTTAATGTTAAAGCATATAATGATATTCTAGGAAATTGTGTGCTTCTAATATTATAGCAACAGTTTGGACTCTTTTCTATTCTAACATGACAATGTCTCTGTGTATAAGACAAGGTTCAAAAAGAAAATGATTGATTGAGTCAGTGTGGAAGAACTTGACTGGTCTGCATAAAACCAAGTCCTAATCCCAGTTTAACACCTCTGGTGTGACTGTAAATGCAGACCTTGAGCCAAAAACTCATCACCAAACACCAATGACTTGTACATATGGGTTCAGTCATTTTAGACACTTACAAAACTGTTGCAACAGAGATGAAATACAATTTTTAAATACATGAATTATGTTCCCATCGTTGTTGCCACAGATTTAGAAGAGCATCTGTTCTAAAGAAGGGGTGCCAATACTTTTGTCTATATAGTGTATATCGCACACCCCTAGATTCTAGCGTATGGTATGGATGTTTTGAGCTGTGTGTGTGTGTCACTCATCACCTGTGTGTCTCTCTCGCAGGTGCGTCTGACGCTGATGCGCTTCTTGCCGGCCGTCTTCATGGACGCCATGCGTGATAACCCCGAGGCGGCGGTGCACATATTCGAGGGAACGCACGAGAACCCCGAGCTGATCTGGAACGACAGCTCGAGAGAGACGGTCTCCACCGGCGTCAGAGAGATGATGCTGGAGTGAGAGAGAGCGCTGACCTCAGATCAGTCATTGATTCCCTCTCCTCCGCTCTCTGCTCATTCTCTCTGCTTCTGTTCCCACAGGCACTTCAAGCAGCAGAAGGACAATCCTGACGTCAACTGGAAGGTAGCTTCGCTTTACATTTACAGGTTTACCGGTTTGGTGAGAAATGTTTCTGAAAGAAGGCTGCATTTATTTAATCAAAAATACAGTAATATTATTCTAGTGTAAAACAGCTGTTTTCTATGTGAATATGTGTTAAACTGCAATTTATTTAAATGATCAAAGCTGTATTTTCAGCATCATTACTCCAGTCTTCAGCGTCACATGATCTTCAGAAATCATTATAATATGCTGCTCAAGAAACATTTCTGATTATTATCAATGTTGAAAACAGTTAATATTTTTGTGGAAACTGATGCATTTTATTTTTCAGGATTCTCAGATGAATAGAAAGTTCAAAAGAGCAGCATTTATTTGAAATAGCACTGTACTGCAGCATTATCCCCGTCTGTAACGTCACTTGTGTTCCTGCAGCTGCCGGAGGAGTTCTCGGTGGCGTACGGAGCCGGT
>CM041807.1:12809034-12861534 GCA_023376895.1 Aspiorhynchus laticeps
CCGTCCTGACCTCTACTGACCTGTCCTGACCCGTACTGACCTGTCCTGACCTCTATTGACCTTTCCTGACCCGTGCTGACCTCTATTGACCCGTCCTGACCTCTAATGACTTGTACTGACCCGTCCTGACCTCTACTGACCCGTCCTGACCTCTACTGACCTGTCCTGACCCGTCCTGACCTCTACTGACCCGTCCTGACCTCTACTGACCCGTCCTGACCTCTACTGACCTGTCCTGACCCGTACTGACCTGTCCTGACCTCTATTGACCTTTCCTGACCCGTGCTGACCTCTATTGACCCGTCCTGACCTCTAATGACTTGTACTGACCCGTCCTGACCTCTACTGACCTGTCCTGGCCCGTGCTGACCTCTACTGACTCGTCCTGACCTCTACTGCCTTGCCTTACTGACCCGTCCTGACCTGTACTTACCTGTTGACCTCTACTGACCCGTCCTGACCTCTACTGACCTGTCCTGACCCATGCTGACCTCTACTGACCTGTCCTGACCTCTACTGACCCGTGCTGACCTCTACTGACCCATCCTGACCTGTACTGACCTCTTATTGACCTGTGCTGACCTGTACTGACCGGTGCTGACAGTAGCCGGTCTGATATGAGCTGTCTGTTCTTTCTGCTGCAGTTTCTGCATCTGCTGGTTCTGATGTATGCTTGCTTCCTCTCTCTCTCTCTGCACTCTCCTCTTCTCTATGTCTCTCTCTATGTCTCTCTCTCTCTCTCTCTCTCCTGTACTGTCTCTCTGCACTCTCCTCTTCTCTCTCTCTCTCTCTCTCTCTCTCTCCTGTACTGTCTCTCTCTCTCTCTCTCTCTCTCTCTCTCTTCTGTACTGTCTCTCTGTGTGTGTGTCTCTCTCTCTCTCTCTCCTGTACTGTCTCTCTCTCTCTCTCTCTCTCTCTCCTGTACTGTCTCTCTCTCTCTCTCTTCTGTACTGTCTCTCTGTGTGTGTGTCTCTCTCTCTCTCTCTCCTGTACTGTCTCTCTCTCTCTCTCTCTCTCTCTCCTGTACTGTCTCTCTCTCTCTCTCTCTCTCTCTCTCTCTCTCTGTCTCTCTCTCTCTCTCTCTCTCTCTCTCTCTCTCTCTCTCTCTCTCTCTCTCTCTCTCTCTCTCTCTGTCTCTCTCTCTCAGGTGTGTCCGCTCCGTCTCTCCTGGCGGGCAGCAGTCCGCTGCGCAGTGGGCTTTAGTAGCTCACCTGGTTTTTTCCAGCCTTCTCTTTATTACTATAAAGCAGGTAGACTCTCCTCTGATGTCGTCTTCTCTCTTTCTGCTTCATTTCACACTCGTCTCCATCTGTTTCCACTCTTCTTCACTGCAGCGCTGATGCTGCTTCAGCTGTAACCAGTGTTCACATTCACAGCCAGAGATCAGTACACGATTCATCCACACATGAACATGAACTCCATCTGTATCTGTGACTAGTTTGAGTCGCTTTAATATGCGTTTGAGAACGAAAAACATCTTCACAAACTAATAATGAAAGTTATTATCAACAAAAGAGATGCTTTATGGGCTCCTGCAGTTTCTCTCAAAATAAAAATATATATTATTATAAAAAATATAATTTTTATTAAATGTGTGAATTTGTTCAATTAAAAAAATAATAATATTACAATAATAATATTTCATTTTATTTAGTAATTTTAGATATTTTTTTAGTAACAGCAAAAACAATAATAACGATGATGTTATTTTATAGCCGTATTCTTTTATAATCACAAATTTTAGCCAAATTGTGCAGCTTTACAAATAAGCACAGCAAACCTGGATTTTTTTAATGGAATTTTACATTTTTAAAATTCTATTTTTATCAGAGAAATTGCAGTTTGATTTTCCCCCTTACAGATCGTGCAGCTTTCTTTTACTGATGTCATTTCAAACTCATATTAACTTACAAACCATCAATAAAGTACCATGAAGTGCTCCATGCAGCTTCCACGACTTCTGAAATGATTTATCTGATGATTGTGCTCTGATGGTGTGTGTGTGTGTGTGTGTGTGTGTGTGTGTGTGTGTGTGTGTGTGTGAGTGTGAGTGTGATGCTGATGGTGTGTGTGTGTATGATGCTGATGATGTGTGTAATGCTGATGGTGTGTGTGTGTGTGTGTGTGTGAGAGTGTGAGTGTGAGTGTGATGCTGATGGTGTGTGTGTGTGTGTGTGTGTGTGTGTGTGTGTGTGTGTGTGTGTGTGTGTGTGTGTGTGTGTGTGTGTGTGTGAGAGTGTGAGTGTGATGCTGATGGTGTGTGTGTGTATGATGCTGATGATGTGTGTAATGCTGATGGTGTGTGTGTGTGTGTGTGTGAGTGTGAGTGTGAGTGTGATGCTGATGGTGTGTGTATGATGCTGATGGTGTGTGTGATGCTGATGATGTGTATGATGCTGATGGTGTGTGTGATGCTGATGGTGTGTGATGCTGATGGTGTGTGTGATGCTGATGGTGTGTGTGATGCTGATGGTGTGTGTGATGCTGATGGTGTGTGTGATGCTGATGATGTGTGTGATGCTGATGGTGTGTGTGTGTGTGTGTGATGCTGATGATGGTGTGTGTGTGTGTGTGTGATGCTGATGATTGTGCTCTGATGCTGATGCTGTGTGTGTGTGTGTGTGTGTGTGTGTGTGTGTGTGTGTGTGTGTGTGATGCTGATGGTGTGTGTGATGCTGATGGTGTGTGTGATGCTGATGGTGTGTGTGATGCTGATGGTGTGTGTGATGCTGATGGTGTGTGTGATGCTGATGATGTGTGTGATGCTGATGGTGTGTGTGATGCTGATGGTGTGTGATGCTGATGGTGTGTGTGATGCTGATGGTGTGTGTGATGCTGATGATGTGTGTGATGCTGATGGTGTGTGTGATGCTGATGGTGTGTGATGATGCTGATGGTGTGTGTGATGATGCTGATGGTGTGTGTGATGATGCTGATGGTGTGTGTGATGCTGATGATGTGTGTGGTGATGATGGTGTGTGTGGTGGTGATGATGGTGTGTGTGTGTGTGTGTGATGATGGTGTGTGTGTGTGTGTGTGTGTGTGTGTGTGTGTGTGTGATGATGGTGTGTGTGTGTGTGTGTGTGTGTGATGATGGTGTGTGTGTGTGTGTGTGTGTGTGTGTGTGTGTGTGATGATGGTGTGTGTGTGTGTGTGTGATGATGGTGTGTGTGGTGATGATGGTGTGTGTGTGTGTGTGTGATGATGGTGTGTGTGTGTGTGTGTGTGATGATGGTGTGTGTGGTGATGTTGCTGATGCTGATTGTTTGTGTGTGTGTTCAGGTCCAGGAGTGGCAGGTTATCTGACAGCGGGCAGCGGCTCTACAGTCATGCCAAGCGTCCCGCCGCCCGTAGACAACGACATCGGAGACCTGGGCTGACACTAAATGACCCTGACCCTGACCCTGACCCCTGACCCTGACCCTGAGAGTGACAGAGAGAGTTCCTCACAGCACTTCATGATTCCTGTGTTTTAACACTTCCTTCTCTTTCATTTTTATATCCACTCACATCTCGTAAATCATGTCTTTCCATGGAGAGCAAAACAGTTTACTTTTGTATTGAGAGATGTTTATGCATTGGTTTTTTCTGCATTATGCATTTGTGAGCTGATGCATGGCGGCCATGTTGGCTCTGATTCGTTGTCTGTTCGTCTTCCTTGCGTCTCACATTCAGATCATGTCTCGACTCAAACGCAGCCTTGCATCTCTGTATTATTTCTCTTATTCTGAAGTACTGGAGTAAGAGCTCGGTCACAGAAGGACAGAGAGGCTTGAGAAGGAACCTGTGATTATTCATCATGAGTTTGAGCCGCTGTTTGTCTCTCGTCTCATCGTCCTGTAACCTGTTCCCCAGAAAGCACTCGACTATTTATACCTGAATAAATCAAGAACTGAAAACGAGCGTCTGAAAGGACAAAGGACAAATTGTACTGACTCTGATTACAAATGTATGTGAAAGACTAGTGCAATTGTGAAACGTTAATGTAATATGCCATAATACATAAACTTTCTATAGTGAATGTACATTAATAAAGTAAATCAGTTGCACTTGTACATAAAATTTTAAGAATAAAAGGGAATCCACAGCTTGTTGGGGTTTTGTGTTTCTTATTGATACACGTTAAGAATGAATCTCGCTGAGAAACACGAGATCAGGTTTGATTTTCTCATGCATTTGTGTTTTTATCTAGATATTGTGTCCACTTTATTTGACAAGCTGATGAGAAAATAATATTGCAATCCTTTTGCTTTCATTTACCCAAAAAAATCGAGCGAGAGATATAATAAGTGCAATAAACCCATTAAACTGGTGTTTATGATTACAGTAATAATACGAAAACAATTCCAGTTTACAACATCAAGCATCATAACTTAGTTTTTTTTGCACAGATAAATAATTGAACGACTGAGGTTAAACTCATCCGCTCTTACATTAAAAATAAGGTGGATAACGGAGTCATATATAGCAAGCCTTTTTGACTTTTATTCATTCTCCGGATATGAATTGACATCAACAATTCAATTTCAACTAGTAAAAATTATAATTCTTGAAATGTCACCATATGCTGCCATTCAAATTTAATTGTTGATATCAAGAATTAATTTCTTACTAGTTGGAATTACAATTTCACATATCAGAAATACAATTCTTACTAGTAAAAAACTTAAAACCATTAAACAATGGAATCAACTTCCAGACAGTTTAAAGTTGTCTGTAGATTTGAATAATTTAATAAATATATCTTTGATAACCAGCTGTGTCAGCATCAGTACACTTAAAGCTTATAAATTAATATTGAAGTAAATGTTTTTTGACTGTTGTACATATTTTAGGTTGTGATGGTTTTTTGATTAGTTTTTCATTTGAACATTTGATTAGTTTTAAATGATCACTGTTCAATTAATATTGCATGTATTTGTTAGTACTATTGACAGTTATTTGTAATGTAATGTTTTAATATTATGTGCACCTGCCCGGGACTGCAGATGGAAATTAGCATTTGCTAACTCTGGTACAAAGCATCTTTTCGTAAGATTAATGTTTTTTGTACATTGTCCCTGACAAATAAACTAATAAAATAATTTTTGATATCAGTAATCACATGGTTACTAGTACAGGCGGCTATTCTTGATATCAACAATTTAATTGTCACAAGTAACAATGTTGATTTCTGATATCATGAATGTGATTGTTACTAGTAACAAGTAATTTTAGATATCAGAAATTACCCTCCCAATTGTTGATATCAGAAATACATTTTCAGATATCAGAAATGAACATCGTGACTAATAAATTGATATCAAGATTTGAATTTGAATGGCAGCCTATGGTGACATTTAACTAGTGAAAATACAATTACAGATATGAAGAATTAGTTTTTACTAGTAAAAATTGTTGATATCAAAAATGAAAAAAAAGTCAAAAGGGGTCATATGGTGAAGGTTCGTGTTATTCTGGGTGTTATTGTTATTCTGCATTACATCACGTGTCCACACGAGGGCGACATTTCTTCATATATTTACCTCATCACTAACTAAACAACATGATGCATTGGTTTCCAGAAGCCTGTGTTATTCCATACAAGCAAACATTTAGTTTTTTCTTTTTTTTTTTGAAGTGCCTCATCATTCTGTAGTCATTTTTAATATCTAAGAACATTTGCGTCAGACGTCGCTGTGGGTTTGGTTTAGTGTGGAAACATCAGCTGGAGCATTAAAGCATAGCATTTGACTGACATCAGTCTGTTCCTCATGAAAGAGCTCTGTGTGTGTCCTCAGACAGTCTCCCATCAGCCTTTGCAGGTGCTGGAGTCTCCCTGTGGCCCTCAGGGGCCCGGTGAAGCCTGACATCTCCAATCACATCGTTATCAGTGGAGCTAATGAGAGAAATCTGCACAATAATACACGTCTGTCCGGAATACTGGATTCTGATTGGTCAATCAGATGTTTATGCAAATAAAGAGCGGGAAACGAATGAGGTTCAGGTAATGACGTTTGAGCAAATATGCAGATTTTGCTGGATTTAGTGCATAAATCATAGGTTTACACGGCATTATGATTCATTTCAAGTCTAATTGATTGAACTGTAAGTGTTTTAAACTGACAGCATATCTTCAGTCTCATCTAATTAACATAGAAATCAGAATGAAACATGATGACATTTTCAGTGAAATCTTGCAGGAAAAATCCAGTTATATATGTATTTCCACGCTGACTAATAATGAAACGATGGAAATTATGAAGGACGATGAAGAGAATACTGCTGTTTTTATTATTGAGACTTTATGATGATTGTTGTGCTCTTTTCTGTTATATTTGGACTGTAATTGTATATTTGAGAATCTGCTAATTACAGTTTTCAGCTGTTTTCACACATTTTCAAAGCTTTACACACAAATACAAGAATTGCACACAAAATACAAAACACCTCACATCTCTTACAAAACAAAGCATATCACAAACACATCTCAAAAGCAAACATTTTTGCCGTAATATTAATTCCTGATAGATATGTGTGTGTTACAGAGAGAACTGTGTGTTGTGTTTCTCATAAAGTGTTTATGAAATTGCAAACAGAGTCAAAGTCTGATAATTAGTGTCTGGTTTTGCAGATTTGGTGTGTGTTTGAGTGACAGCTTGTGTAAGCAGCTGAAAAAAACTGTAAGAACCATGATGATAGATGAACAAATTCAGAGTTATAGGGTAAGTTTTGAGTTGATAAAACCAAACCACTCCAATCTGGCTTTACTGGTACCATGAAGCTGATCATCATCTTTCTCTGTCAACTCAGGCTTGATCCTGAGTTAATGAGGGCGTGCACATGAATGTGACATCACTGCCGAACGGCCAATCACAACACAGAGCGAGTGTGACATCACTGCCGAACGGCCAATCGCAACACAGAGCGAGTGTGACATCACTGCCGAACGGCCAATCGCAACACAGAGCGAGTGTGACATCACTGCCGAACGGCCAATCGCAACACAGAGCGAGTGTGACATCACTGCCGAACGGCCAATCGCAACACAGAGCGAGTGTGACATCGCTGCCGAACGGCCAATCGCAACACAGAGCGAGTGTGACATCGCTGCCGAACGGCCAATCGCAACACAGAGCGAGTGTGACATCGCTGCCGAACGGCCAATCACAACACAAAGCGAGTGTGACATCACTGCCGAACGGCCAATCACAACACAGAGCGAGTGTGACATCGCTGCCGAACGGCCAATCACAACACAGAGCGAGTGTGACATCACTGCCGAACGGCCAATCACAACACAGAGCGAGTGTGACATCACTGCCGAACGGCCAATCACAACACAGAGCGAGTGTGACATCGCTGCCGAACGGCCAATCACAACACAGAGCGAGTGTGACATCGCTGCCGAACGGCCAATCACAACACAGAGCGAGTGTGACATCGCTGCCGAACGGCCAATCACAACACAGAGCGAGTGTGACATCACTGCCGAACGGCCAATCACAACACAGAGCGAGTGTGACATCGCTGCCGAACGGCCAATCACAACACAGAGCGAGTGTGACATCACTGCCGAACGGCCAATCACAACACAGAGCGAGTGTGACATCACCGCCGAACAGCCAATCACAACACAGAGCGAGTGTGACATCACCGCCGAACGGCCAATCACAACACAGAGTGTGACATCACTGCCGAACGGCCAATCACAACACAGAGCGAGTGTGACATCACTGCTGAGCGGCCAATCACAACACAGAGCGAGTGTGACATCACTGCCGAGCGGCCAATCACAACACAGAGCGAGTGTGACATCACTGCCGAACGGCCAATCACAACACAGAGCGAGTGTGACATCGCTGCCGAACGGCCAATCACAACACAGAGCGAGTGTGACATCACTGCCGAACGGCCAATCACAACACAGAGCGAGTGTGACATCGCTGCCGAACGGCCAATCACAACACAGAGCGAGTGTGACATCACTGCCGAACGGCCAATCACAACACAGAGCGAGTGTGACATCACCGCCGAACAGCCAATCACAACACAGAGCGAGTGTGACATCACCGCCGAACGGCCAATCACAACACAGAGTGTGACATCACTGCCGAACGGCCAATCACAACACAGAGCGAGTGTGACATCACTGCCGAGCGGCCAATCACAACACAGAGCGAGTGTGACATCACTGCCGAGCGGCCAATCACAACACAGAGCGAGTGTGACATCACTGCCGAACGGCCAATCACAACACAGAGCGAGTGTGACATCACTGCCGAACGGCCAATCACAACACAGAGCGAGTGTGACATCACTGCCGAACGGCCAATCACAACACAGAGCGAGTGTGACATCACTGCCGAACGGCCAATCACAACACAGAGCGAGTGTGACATCACTGCCGAACGGCCAATCACAACACAGAGTGTGACATCACCGCCGAACGGCCAATCACAACACAGAGCGAGTGTGACATCACTGCCGAACGGCCAATCACAACACAGAGTGTGACATCACCGCCGAACGGCCAATCACAACACAGAGCGAGTGTGACATCACTGCCGAACGGCCAATCACAACACAGAGCGAGTGTGACATCACTGCCGAACGGCCAATCACAACACAGAGCGAGTGTGACATCACTGCCGAACGGCCAATCACAACACAGAGCGAGTGTGGCATCACTGCCGAACGGCCAATCACAACACAGAGCGAGTGTGGCATCACTGCCGAACGGCCAATCACAACACAGAGCGAGTGTGACATCACTGCCGAACGGCCAATCACAACACAGAGCGAGTGTGGCATCACTGCCGAACGGCCAATCACAACACAGAGCGAGTGTGACATCACTGCCGAACGGCCAATCACAACACAGAGCGAGTGTGACATCACTGCCGAACGGCCAATCACAACACAGAGCGAGTGTGACATCACTGCCGAACGGCCAATCACAACACAGAGCGAGTGTGACATCACTGCCGAACGGCCAATCACAACACAGAGCGAGTTTGACAACACTGCCGAACGGCCAATCACAACACAGAGCGAGTGTGACATCACTGCCGAACGGCCAATCACAACACAGAGCGAGTGTGACATCACTGCCGAACGGCCAATCACAACACAGAGCGAGTGTGACTCACTTCTCCAGATTCAAAACTCTTTAGATAAAGATTAAGAGATTGTAAGGAATTTAAACGCATTTCCACTGAAGTACTTGTTCATGAAAGAGGACAAATAAAGGAAATAATCTTGCTCTATTAGTGAAACTTGTGAAGTTATTTATATAGTTAATAATATATAGTGATAGAGACTCGAACATGTAGCCATTTTTAAAGTGGTATCTATTGATTCTACCACGTATTTATATTACATATGATCTGTATATATTAATATTCATTTAAAATAAATGCTTTATAATAATTGTTAAATTAAAAGTGCTTGTGTGTAATGGAGTAATAATAATATAAATCATATGTAAATTGTAATTATCATTAAAGCCGGACAATTTTGTTGTATTTTTTTAAGGTACTTCATAGTGAGCTTTAATTGGTAGGAAGAGAAACTGGGGGCGTGGCTTTATTGCGTCAGAGGTGTGTCACTTTGCTCGCATCTGATTGGTCCAATTTCAGTTTGAGATCTGTAACACAGAACATAACTGCAGTGTAGGTTACTATGGCAACGAACGCAGCTAAAGCCAAGCCACTTTCATGGTACCTAAAACCCAGGATTAGTGCAAACTAAACTGAGACTGACCCGGCTAAACCAGCTTCATGGTATTGTTCCCTGATTGTCATGATGGCAGGAATCAGTGTTTTGATCACTACAGTACTATTGTTTTACTGTAAATCCATACACAGGTTATTAGTTTGGTGTCTTTGACAGACTCGGCGTTAAACATCTGAAGATAACGTTTCAGTCCCTTCGTTCTCAATCAGTCATCAAACTCATATCAGAGATATATTTCTGGACTAATGTTCTGAAAGAGTCTCTTCAGCTGCATTTATTTGATCAGAAACACAGTAAAACAGTGAAATATTATTATAATGTAAAAGCTGTTTTCTATGTGAATGTGTTAAACTATTTTATTTCTGTGATCAAAGCTGTATTTTCAGCATCATTACTGCAGTCTTCAGAGTCACATGATCTTCAGAAATCATAATAATATGCGACTTTATATCTCACAGCATGTCTCTAAAGCAAGTTTTATTTAGTAAGACACGAGTAAACACTAGTAACTCCTGGGGTCCGTTCTTAACACATCTGAGATGATGTGAAAGATGCCAGATCTTCTAATCCTGATAACTGATCTCTGGCTAATTTG
Organism: Aspiorhynchus laticeps; assembly: GCA_023376895.1. Classification (NCBI taxonomy): domain Eukaryota; kingdom Metazoa; phylum Chordata; class Actinopteri; order Cypriniformes; family Cyprinidae; genus Aspiorhynchus; species Aspiorhynchus laticeps. Next base: position 12,819,347 of record CM041807.1, read on the forward strand.
GTTCTTCAAATGAATTTGCGTATTAGATTAAAATATCTGGATTAAGTTGTCTAAGATTACGGCGCGTTCTCGTGTTCCCGAAAAGGGCAGATGTATCGATACTGGAAACCACGATCAGCTGTGATTGGCTGACGGCAAGACGCCAACGTAATGACATCATATCATTAAAAAACACACCTGACGGAAAACTTGACAAATTTCTGGACTTTTATAAGGAAACAGCCGAGAGAACAAAACTACTTAAATGTATATAGATATAAATAGATAAATGAGATGTGGACTGTTTTTTAGTTATTTAATTTATTTATTATGATTCCCAATTATTTATATTCATGACTTCTAGTATTTGTACAGGCTTTACATTTTCTTCAGTGTTGTAATTAGCAATTCATTGAATTTTATCTTTGACGCAGATTTGTTACGTGACAGCATTAATTACAGTTTCTTAAAGATCATGTTATCTGCATCTGCTCACATCCCATAATATCTGTCACCACTCAAATTAATGCACGGCTCAGATTAACTGTATAGCATGTGTGTAAGACTCCAATACAATTATAAAGTAATTATTTCATCACTAATAAATATTTCAAGTAGTAAAACTGTCTGTGTCTAGTATTATAGACTACACAACATTATCTTACTTTCAAATTCATTTTCAAATTTTTATTATTTTAAATGATTGTCCCTGGATCAGCAGGGTACTCTTGTAATAAAGTAGCAGTGACTGTGACAGATATTAAGTATCAATTCTGCTTAAAAAGATGCGATCTAATCCTGTTTACATGAAATAAGCTGCTCCCGAGCAGGTTTAAGCTTACAGACCTGTTGCTATGACAACAACTCCAGGAAGCTTACAGACCTGTTGCTATGACAACAACTCCAGGAAGCTTACAGACCTGTTGCTATGACAACAACTCCAGGAAGCTTACAGACCTGTTGCTATGACAGCAACTCCAGGAAGCTTACAGACCTGTTGCTATGACAACAACTCCAGGAAGCTTACAGACCTGTAGCTATGACAACAACTCCAGGAAGCTTACAGACCTGTTGCTATGACAACAACTCCAGGAAGCTTACAGACCTGTAGCTATGACAACAACTCCAGGAAGCTTACAGACCTGTTGCTATGACAGCAACTCCAGGAAGCTTACAGACCTGTTGCTATGACAACAACTCCAGGAAGCTTACAGACCTGTTGCTATGACAACAACTCCAGGAAGCTTACAGACCTGTTGCTATGACAACAACTCCAGGAAGCTTACAGACCTGTTGCTATGACAACAACTCCAGGAAGCTTACAGACCTGTTGCTATGACAACAACTCCAGGAAGCTTACAGACCTGTTGCTATGACAACAACTCCAGGAAGCTTACAGACCTGTAGCTATGACAACAACTCCAGGAAGCTTACAGACCTGTAGCTATGACAACAACTCCAGGAAGCTTACAGACCTGTTGCTATGACAACAACTCCAGGAAGCTTACAGACCTGTTGCTATGACAACAACTCCAGGAAGCTTACAGACCTGTTGCTATGACAACAACTCCAGGAAGCTTACAGACCTGTAGCTATGACAACAACTCCAGGAAGCTTACAGACCTGTTGCTATGACAACAACTCCAGGAAGCTTACAGACCTGTTGCTATGACAACAACTCCAGGAAGCTTACAGACCTGTTGCTATGACAACAACTCCAGGAAGCTTACAGACCTGTTGCTATGACAACAACTCCAGGAAGCTTACAGACCTGTAGCTATGACAACAACTCCAGGAAGCTTACAGACCTGTAGCTATGACAACAACTCCAGGAAGCTTACAGACCTGTTGCTATGACAACAACTCCAGGAAGCTTACAGACCTGTAGCTATGACAACAACTCCAGGAAGCTTACAGACCTGTTGCTATGACAGCAACTCCAGGAAGCTTACAGACCTGTTGCTATGACAACAACTCCAGGAAGCTTACAGACCTGTAGCTATGACAACAACTCCAGGAAGCTTACAGACCTGTTGCTATGACAACAACTCCAGGAAGCTTACAGACCTGTAGCTATGACAACAACTCCAGGAAGCTTACAGACCTGTAGCTATGACAACAACTCCAGGAAGCTTACAGACCTGTTGCTATGACAACAACTCCAGGAAGCTTACAGACCTGTAGCTATGACAACAACTCCAGGAAGCTTACAGACCTGTTGCTATGACAGCAACTCCAGGAAGCTTACAGACCTGTTGCTATGACAACAACTCCAGGAAGCTTACAGACCTGTTGCTATGACAACAACTCCAGGAAGCTTACAGACCTGTAGCTATGACAACAACTCCAGGAAGCTTACAGACCTGTTGCTATGACAACAACTCCAGGAAGCTTACAGACCTGTAGCTATGACAACAACTCCAGGAAGCTTACAGACCTGTTGCTATGACAGCAACTCCAGGAAGCTTACAGACCTGTTGCTATGACAGCAACTCCAGGAAGCTTACAGACCTGTTGCTATGACAACAACTGCAGGAAGCTTACAGACCTGTAGCTATGACAACAACTCCAGGAAGCTTACAGACCTGTTGCTATGACAACAACTCCAGGAAGCTTACAGACCTGTTGCTATGACAACAACTGCAGGAAGCTTACAGACCTGTAGCTATGACAACAACTCCAGGAAGCTTACAGACCTGTTGCTATGACAGCAACTCCAGGATGAGCTTCGAAGAACCAAATGATCCCAGATCAAGCGAAATCGGCAACAATCAAATCCAGCTAACTGAGTTAACGACGTATGAAGAACGGACCCCTGGTCTTCAGTCAATGCTGTCAGCGTTTACTTGTGCACATATGGACGGCAGAATCAGTTTGTTTTGATTCTGAATCATATGTGCTTTAATAAGTGGAAAAACAGAAGAATTAGGGACTATTTGAAGTTGATGAATAGTTGTAAATTCATCTTTCGCTGCTTCACTTCATGTGAGGATTTCTCCTGACGTTTGACCCACTATCATCTAAACTATCTTCAGGAGTCTTTATGATTTAATACGCTGTGCGTGAAAGAGAGACGCTCGTCTGAATCTCTGAAGTGGTTTGTAGCTCTGGGACTGAGATCTGGAGAGATGTGTTTGTCTTCTGATCCGCTCCAGACTGAGATGATTTTATATGATGTTAGATTTTATGTTTGATTTGATTTAGTCTCGCAGCGGATCAGCGCATCAGGATGAAGCGGCGTCTCAAGAACAAGATAAACCGGGGTGAATAGATTTATGATTCATTCCCAGTGCAATCAGTTTGAAACCATAATCACCCGAGTCGATGCTTCACTTACAGATGATTTAGGAATGTCCTCAAATCAAACGAGTGTCATGAGGAGATGATTATTTAGTCCAGGACTCATATTTAACACACATTGAATTCAGAGTCAGACTGATCAACACAACTGTTTGTTACGGGGCGAACGAGACGTGAGACGTGCGGATCCACATGCAAGGCTTTATTCAAAGGCGAGGTCATAATACAAGCAAGGTTCATGTAATGGCAAACAGGAATATCACAGGCAAGACGGAGTACTCCTAAAGCAAGCGTGGGTCGACGATCGGCGAACGATATCCAACAGCGCAAGGCAGAGAGATAATCCGGGTATACGAGCAATAGTCCGAGAGAGTCCGAACGGGACGGCAAAGGGTTAATCCAGGAACACGGGCAGGTATCAACTAAGTGGGCTCCGTAGAGTACACTCTAAAAAATATGGTTCTTTACATGCAGTTAGGGATGGCTCGATACCATAATTTTGGCTTCGGTACGATACCAGAATGTAATACCTCGGTATCGATACTAAATCGATACCATAGGTGACAAATAACCAGCCTCAAAAGATAAGTCAATTTTTTTTTTTTTAATAATAATAATAAAAACAGATTCATATCTTAATACCTTTGTATCAAACTGTAACAAAAAACCTACAGGGAACATATTTTGATGTTGGAGAAAAAAATATATAGGCTAACTGAAGTAATAAGATGAAAATATATTCAAATCTTCTTATCTTTTTAGTGCAAACAAATGTCTCAAAATGTAACAAGAATAACTACCGGGAACATAGGTTACATTTTGACTGAGTTTGAAGAAAAAAATACAACTGAAGTTGCGCAATTATTGCAACAAATGTTGCTTTATTGTAAAGTGTTATTCTAACAGTCAAAGTTCAAAATCACGTTATTATTTCTCTCTCTCTCAGATTGTTTTCAGATTTCAGACTCAGCCAAAGAAAATTAAAGCATTAAATATAAATCTCACTCTCGGCTGCTTCATATTAGCGGTCAGCAGCGCGGCAGAAACATTCCCTTCATATTATTGATACTAAAATTAATATAGCAAAACTCTTGCTCAATTCAAATCCAATTAATATTGTATGAAATGCAAGTGCATATATTACATGAGCAAAACTTCACTGGTTCTAGCGTGTGACACACGCACGTTTGAGCTTACTGTATCACATCTGTGTGCGTTGATCAGCTGTAAATAAAAGTTCAAATTAAATATTAATTATGTACTCGCCTGTCGATCTCTTAATTCTCTGAAAAGATCAGGATGAGCAAGCGACAAATGCTTAAAAAGATTTATGTGTTCCTGTGGCAACATGATGTAGGCCTATAGCAACGCTTGCATACAGGTGCAGTAAGCTCAGTTCGTTCACCTTTGTCATCTGTTTTGTATCCAAAGTAATGCCATATTTCACTTCTACTGTTCTCATTCATTTCGGATGTGTTGATGTTTAATCCATCGCGTTGTTCTGTTGTCACATTTTACCGGTTGCACAGCAATTTGGGAAGCACTGCCACCTACAGGTGTATTTCGCAACTGCAGCGTATGAAATACCGAGTTGAGCAAAATTATGATATCGTACCATTTGAAATATAATATATACCGGTACTTTTCCAGTACCGGTATACCGCGCATCCCTACATGCAGTAATGGTTTTATTTAGAATCGAACCCTTTCATGCCGAAATGGTTCTTTGTTCCAGTTTAGGGTTCTTTGTTCCAGTTTAGGGTTCTTTGTTCCAGTTTAGGGTTCTTCGTTCCAGTTTAGGGTTCTTCGTTCCAGTTTAGGGTTCTTTGTTCCAGTTTAGGGTTCTTCGTTCTAGTTTAGGGTTCTTCGTTCCAGTTTAGGGTTCTTCGTTCCAGTTTAGGGTTCTTTGTTCCAGTTTAGGGTTCTTCGTTCCAGTTTAGGGTTCTTTGTTCCAGTTTAGGGTTCTTTGTTCCAGTTTAGGGTTCTTCGTTCCAGTTTAGGGTTCTTCTTTGTTCCAGTTTAGGGTTCTTCGTTCCAGTTTAGGGTTCTTCGTTCCAGTTTAGGGTTCTAAACGTTAATGAACGATAAAAAGTCGTTCATTAATGTATTCAGCTAATAACTGTTGTTATGAGCACTGACACTTTTGCATGTCAATAACACACTTAATGTTGTTGTTGTTGTTTTAATGTGAAACCCGAACCGAGGCTACACAAGATGCATCATTACTGATTTTCTGGAGCTACACAGACTCAACAGGTCAATCATTTCTGTCTTAAAATGTCTATAAATTATAACTTTCAAATGCTAATTGTTTTTTCTCTTTTTAGTTTAAGAGAACATGTACGTGTGACCAGCTCAGTTAAGGATACGCTCCTCTTCTTCACTAAGTAACAAAGATATTGAATTTATGATCCATTTTGTTAGATATTTTTATTACTAGGGTGTATGCATAAACATACCCAGCTATCCCATGACTTTATATTACTTTTTATGAATTGTGAAGTGCTCACATACTACTTTTGGCCTTCATAAACAATTGTTTACACATAAACAAATGAAAAGAGACATATATCTAAACTCAATTGTGTATTTCAGATGCTACAACCTCATCATCTGCAGAGAAACTGCATTCAATCACACCAAAATACAGATAATGATTAACATAAAGGCATCATAGAGGATCGTGAAGATATTTCACTGGAGCTTGGTCTTCAATGCACTTTTATGTTCTATTTTGTTTGACTTTTTTAAGCATTTATTTATGTTCAATGTCCATTGTCATTCATTAATGTATTCTACTAATAACTGTTGTTAGAACAATCATTTTTGCTACAATTTCACAAATAATAATAAAATTGACACGTTGTTGTTTCCTAATAGACACTTATATTATAAAAGTATATCATAAGATAGGTAAAATAGATTATAAGATTATAGAGGGATAAAAAAACAATATTAATAAATAATATATACAAATAATACTAATGACATTAACATACTAATATTAATGAAAACTATCATTAAAAAGGTTATTTATAACACCATTAAGGTCCTATATAGCATTTTCAAATGGAACCCTATAAAAAAGGTTCTATTTAGCACTAAAAGGGTTAATGGATGTAAATAAAGTTTACAAAACAAAAGATGTGTTTAATATTTCTATTTGTGCTGATAATCACCTTAATAAGATAGCAGCTGTTAAACAACTGTGACGTCTTTAATCCCAAAAAGTATTTTAACCAAAATAAGAGAAACATAAGTATATGTAATTAACGTAGTATATATGGCTTATGCAGTCATAAAAAAGCTTGGACAGATAAAAATAGTTACCATTTAAAATGATTTATTGAACAACACACTGCTTTGGTTTCTTAGTCCTCCTTTCCGATCTTTCACCGCTTGACGTATGCGTCGACGTGTCCGTTATCGTGAAACCCGCGAGACACGACATAAACACCGCGTCCTGTTGTTAACGTCGTTGTTCTTCTTTGCTGTCGTTGTTGAACGCCGCACTAATGACGTCGCTGTCGACCGGGTTACGTCAGCTCCTAGCACCCATATAGTTCACGCAAAATCGTCCTAGTACTTTAATACTGTACGTTTAGTTCTGGAACTAAAGTGGTGCGAAAGGAGCTATTGTTACAAGCCAAAGAACCCTTTTCTGGTACTGTTTAGAACCATTTTTCTTAAGAGTGTATATACGCTATACAATACTCGGCGATGACAGAGAGGCTTAACGCGTGTCTGATGGGATTCAGCTGTGTAATCAGTGCAGTGATAGCTCTGTGCTCAATGCAATGGATGATGGGAAATGTAGTCCGGTGTGCTGTGTGACAGTAGTGTAGTGCAAGAGTCCGTGTGGTGAGTGAGTGACCTCTGGTGGCGAGTGAACGGAAGCTCATAAACCGGATTCGTGACGCTGTTATTGAACAACAACAAAAATGGCCTGATTTCTGGTTCAAATATCCTAATAAAAATCTAAATACTTTATATATTACGGTATATCTTTAATTAAGGTTTTTCTGACCCATTGGTATACATTTTTCATACTTTAATCATTAATCTAAAAAAAGTATACATATAAATAAATAAATAAATATATATATATACTTTTTTAGATTAATGATTAAAGCATGAAAAAATGTATACCAATGAGTCAATATATATATATATACTGTATGTATATGTATATCTATATATATATATTATTGGAATGCAAAAATATACAGTTTTATACATTTTATAAGGTATTAATTTATTTACATTTTTATGATTTTATTTTTTTATTATATATATATTATAAACTTGCAATATGTATAATACATTTTCAGAAATAAGTCATTTTCTTTCATAATTTTACTTGTCGAGTATATTTTATACCTTGTTTAAAGCAAAGCAGAATTCTCTTGATATTTTGACATATAAGAGATATTGTACAATAAAATCATCTGTAAGTTTCAGAACTCAAAACATTATCGTTAGTCTAAAAACAGCTTGGAAATAAATTAAATAGCTTATTACTTCTAAATGATGTTTTTTGATGCAGAAATCTTGATATCATTATAAGTGTACCTCAGAGAACATAATAAAAGAGGCAGTTCACGACCCCTTTATAAGGATATTAAGATATTTTACTGTAAAACAAGACAAACGTGCTGATTATATTACAAGTTATTTTGGTGTTTCAGCATCAGAAGTCTCTTCAGAGTCAGGACCGATGGATCCGATCAGAGATCACTGCACCTGGCTTTGACCTCTGACCTTTGAGAGGTTTTACGGGTTCGACTCTGGAATGAGAGGACATCATTCACATCTGAGAGTTTCAGGTCACGATCTCTTGACCCTTTGTGTTCATGAAGAGGGAGGTTCTGTAAATATAACGTGTGCTTTCAGATAAGTGTGTGATTGCTGCACATGTTTATTGTTGAAGCGCTTCTGATGTTCTGGAGCATTTGCACACGTCTATGAGTCCAGATCGGTTTGCTGGAGTCTTATATCATTACAAGCATCTAAACCCATCCTCAGACTCTTTCATCTTAATGACGTCCAACGGAGCAAACAGCTCGCGTTCATTTCCGTCTCAAAGTGATTTGTGAGTTTGTTCTCCCAGTGCTGACTTGTTACTGTGATATCACACAAAGCATCTTCTCATTTGGCTAACACTGTTTTAGAAGCAAACATCTCCAGAAGACAAAGACTTTCATCCCGTTCTCTGATTCAGATCATGAACGGAGAGGAGGTTTGTCCATCGAATGATCTATGAGTGTTAATGAGGCTCTGAAACATGCCTAAAACATTACAAATAAACAGCTTAATGTGAGATAAAGTTAAGAAGAACATTGTGAGTCACAGTTGCAAGATATAAATCTGCATTGTGTGATATAAAGTAGCAATTATGAGAAAAAGCTGCAATTGTGAAATATATAGTCCTTTTGTAAAGTTGGAAAATATAGTCACATTGCAATATATAAAGTCACAAATGCATGAAAAAAATTAATGATGAAATACAGTATATACTCACATTGAGAGATATACAGTATCATTACTAGATATAAAGTCACAATTGCATGAAAAAAAAATTAAATTATGAAATACAGTATATACTCACATTAAGAGATATACAGTATCATTACTAGATATAAAGTCACAATTGCATTAAAAAAAAAATATGAAATACAGTATATACTCACATTGAGAGATTTACAGTATCATTACTAGATATAAAGTCACAATTGCATGAAAAATAATAATTATGAAATACAGTATATACTCACATTGAGAGATATACAGTATCATTACTAGATATAAAGTCACAATTGCATTAAAAAAAAAAATATGAAATACAGTATATACTCACATTGAGAGATTTACAGTATCATTACTAGATATAAAGTCACAATTGCATGAAAAATAATAATTATGAAATACAGTATATACTCACATTGAGAGATATACAGTATCATTACTAGATATAAAGTCACAATTGCATTAAAAAAAATAATTATGAAATACAGTATATACTCACATTGAGCGATATACAGTATCATTACTAGATATAAAGTCACAATTGCATGAAAAAAATAATAATTATGAAATACAGTATATACTCACATTGAGAGATATACAGTATCATTACTAGATATAAAGTCACAATTGCATGAAAAAAAATAATGATGAAATACAGTATATACTCACATTGAGAGATATACAGTATCATTACTAGATATAAAGTCACAATTGCATGAAAAAAAAAATTAATGATGAAATACAGTATATACTCACATTGAGAGATATACAGTATCATTACTACAAACCCGATTCCAAAAAAGTTGGGACACTGTACAAATTGTGAATAAAAACAGAATGCAATGATGTGGAAGTTTCAAATTTCAATATTTTATTCAGAATACAACATAGATGACATATCAAATGTTTAAACTGAGAAAATGTATCATTTTAAGGGAAAAATAAGTTGATTTTAAATTTCATGGCATCAACACATCTCAAAAAAGTTGGGACAAGGCCATGTTTACCACTGTGTGGCATCCCCTCTTCTTTTTATAACAGTCTGCAAACGTCTGGGGACTGAGGAGACAAGTTGCTTAAGTTTGGGAATAGGAATATTGTCCCATTCTTGTCTAATACAGGCTTCTAGTTGCTCAACTGTCTTAGGTCTTCTTTGTCGCATCTTCCTCTTTATGATGCGCCAAATGTTTTCTATGGGTGAAAGATCTGGACTGCAGGCTGGCCATTTCAGTACCTGGATCCTTCTTCTACGCAGCCATGATGTTGTAATTGATGCAGTATGTGGTCTGGCATTGTCATGTTGGAAAATGCAAGGTCTTCCCTGAAAGAGACGACATCTGGATGGGAGCATATGTTGTTCTAGAACTTGGATATACCTTTCAGCATTGATGGTGCCTTTCCAGATGTGTAAGCTGCCCATGCCACACGCACTCATGCAACCCCATACCATCAGAGATGCAGGCTTCTGAACTGAGCGCTGATAACAACTTGGGTTGTCCTTGTCCTCTTTAGTCCGGATGACATCCCAGTTTTCCAAAAAGAACTTCAAATTTTGATTCGTCTGACCACAGAACAGTTTTCCACTTTGCCACAGTCCATTTTAAATGAGCCTTGGCCCAGAGAAAACGCCTGCGCTTCTGGATCATGTTTAGATATGGCTTCTTTTTTAAACTATAGAGTTTTAGCCGGCAACGGCGAATGGCACGGTGGATTGTGTTCACCGACAATGTTTTCTGGAAGTATTCCTGAGCCCATGTTGTGATTTCCATTACAGTAGCATTCCTGTATGTGATGCAGTGCCGTCTAAGGGCCCGAAGATCACGGGCATCCAGTATGGTTTTCCGGCCTTGACCCTTACGCACAGAGATTGTTCCAGATTCTCTGAATCTTTGGATGATATTATGCACTGTAGATGATGATAACTTCAAACTCTTTGCAATTTTTCTCTGAGAAACTCCTTTCTGATATTGCTCCACTATTTTTCGCCGCAGCATTGGGGGAATTGGTGATCCTCTTCCCATCTTGACTTCTGAGAGACACTGCCACTCTGAGAGGCTCTTTTTATACCCAATCATGTTGCCAATTGACCTAATAAGTTGCAAATTGGTCCTCCAGCTGTTCCTTATATGTACATTTAACTTTTCCGGCCTCTTATTGCTACCTGTCCCAACTTTTTTGGAATGTGTAGCTCTCATGAAATCCAAAATGAGCCAATATTTGGCATGACATTTCAAAATGTCTCACTTTCAACATTTGATATGTTATCTATATTCTATTGTGAATAAAATATAAGTTTATGAGATTTGTAAATTATTGCATTCCTTTTTTATTCACAATTTGTTCAGTGTCCCAACTTTTTTGGAATCGGGTTTGTAGATATAAAGTCACAATTGCATTAAAAAAATTAATGATGAAATACAGTATATACTCACATTGAGAGATATACAGTATCATTACTAGATATAAAGTCACAATTGCATTAAAAAAATAATTATGAAATACAGTATATACTCACATTGAGCGATATACAGTATCATTACTAGATATAAAGTCACAATTACATGAAAAAAATAATAATTATGAAATACAGTATATACTCACATTGAGAGATTTACAGTATCATTACTAGATATAAAGTCACAATTGCATTAAAAAAAATAATTATGAAATACAGTATATACTCACATTGAGCGATATACAGTATCATTACTAGATATAAAGTCACAATTGCATTAAAAAAAATAATTATGAAATACAGTATATACTCACATTGAGCGATATACAGTATCATTACTAGATATAAAGTCACAATTGCATTAAAAAAAATAATTATGAAATACCGTATATACTCACATTGAGCGATATACAGTATCATTACTAGATATAAAGTCACAATTACATGAAAAAAATAATAATTATGAAATACAGTATATACTCACATTGAGAGATTTACAGTATCATTACTAGATATAAAGTCACAATTGCATTAAAAAAATAATTATGAAATACAGTATATACTCACATTGAGCGATATACAGTATCATTACTAGATATAAAGTCACAATTGCATTAAAAAAAATAATTATGAAATACAGTATATACTCACATTGAGAGATTTACAGTATCATTACTAGATATAAAGTCACAATTGCATGAAAAAAAATTAATGATGAAATACAGTATATACTCACATTGAGAGATATACAGTATCATTACTAGATATAAAGTCACAATTGCATTAAAAAAATAATTATGAAATACAGTATATGCTCACATTGAGCGATATACAGTATCATTACTAGATATAAAGTCACAATTACATGAAAAAAATAATAATTATGAAATACAGTATATACTCACATTGAGAGATTTACAGTATCATTACTAGATATAAAGTCACAATTGCATTAAAAAAAATAATTATGAAATACAGTATATACTCACATTGAGCGATATACAGTATCATTACTAGATATAAAGTCACAATTGCATTAAAAAAATAATTATGAAATACAGTATATACTCACATTGAGCGATATACAGTATCATTACTAGATATAAAGTCACAATTACATGAAAAAAATAATAATTATGAAATACAGTATATACTCACATTGAGCGATATACAGTATCATTACTAGATATAAAGTCACAATTACATGAAAAAAATAATAATTATGAAATACAGTATATACTCACATTGAGAGATTTACAGTATCATTACTAGATATAAAGTCACAATTGCATTAAAAAAAATAATTATGAAATACAGTATATACTCACATTGAGCGATATACAGTATCATTACTAGATATAAAGTCACAATTGCATTAAAAAAATAATTATGAAATACAGTATATACTCACATTGAGCGATATACAGTATCATTACTAGATATAAAGTCACAATTACATGAAAAAAATAATAATTATGAAATACAGTATATACTCACATTGAGAGATTTACAGTATCATTACTAGATATAAAGTCACAATTGCATTAAAAAATAATTATGAAATACAGTATATACTCACATTGAGCGATATACAGTATCATTACTAGATATAAAGTCACAATTGCATTAAAAAAAATAATTATGAAATACAGTATATACTCACATTGAGAGATTTACAGTATCATTACTAGATATAAAGTCACAATTGCATGAAAAAATAATAATTATGAAATACAGTATATACTCACATTGAGAGATTTACAGTATCATTACTAGATATAAAGTCACAATTGCATGAAAAAAATAATTATGAAATACAGTATATACTCACATTGAGAGATTTACAGTATCATTACTAGATATAAAGTCACAATTGCATTAAAAAGTTGCAGCTGTAAAATATATACTCACATTGTGATTAAGTAATTTTTTAGATATAAAGTCACAATTTGGAGATATAAAATTTCAGTTAAGAGACGTAAAGTTGTAATTGTGAAATATAAAATCAGACTCAGTGTATTTTGCACCTCTTTCCAGTCCACTGAAGATTTCTTTTGTTTAGTATTCTCAGTTTACAATATGCTGTCCATTATTTTTAGAGAAGACAGTGTCATCATGTCCAGTGATCCCAGTTTAATTCATTAACTCTTGTGCATCCATAAAAAAAAGTTACACAACATAATGGACAAAAATGTTCATGTCAAAAAACATAAAAATGTGAAGCTTGGGAGCACAGAGTTGAGTTTGGTCTCATTATAAAGAAGACCCATGACAGATTATTGTTGAAGTAAAAAAAGTTTAAAAAGTGAAATCAAAAAAAGTTTATGAAAATGATTTATGAACAATATTTTATATAAAATATATATTTTATGAAACATGTTTAACTCTAAACCTGCTAGACAATCAAAGCCATAAATGTAAACGAGTTGTGTTCTTAATTTGAGGTTGATATCTCAAAAAATGAGCTTTCAGTGAGATATTGTTTGGGTGCAGTACCACATTTTCTCCATTAGATGCAGCAAAACTCTGCTGGAGCTCACAGTGCTTGAGTTATGATTTACAGTAGAGTCCATCTCTCAGATATTACACACACACACACACACACACACACAATTATAGCTGCATTATTTATCAAATTGTCTCTATAATATCCAGAAGCAGAAAACAGCAATAAAGCCAGTATTTGCTTTATAGACCAAACCTGACAAAATCTGATAAAAAATAGTAAAAAATTTAATTTTGAAGCCTTGCCAAAAGAATGAAAGCCTATTAACAAACATTGCATCATTTTACAATTAAACAGCGCTGTGATTAAAAATATCAGTTTTAATGGGTTTCAATGGAGACATTTTTTGTCCAAAAGGTCCTGAGAGGAACTATTTTGTGTATCTAGTGTAAAATAGATTTATTAAAGGAAATGGAAGTGAAATAGTAAAATTCCAATAAAAATACACACCTGTGCCATAATGTATGCAGTTGCCAATAACACAGGCAAAATTATATTTAAAAAACCCCTGAAAAGGACAAAAATGTCCAAAAGGCCACACAAGGGTTAATCACAGAAAAGCCTAATTCTGGACTACTGTAAATGAATGTGGTTATTCTTACTCTTCTTATTGGATATGAGTGACCTGCAGTGAAGTAACCCAACAGTAACCTGCTGTTTAAAGTGAGCCCAGATGAGACGCTTTTATTTACCCACAAGGCCTTTTAGCAGACTTTGAAAGCTGTATGGTGTTTACATGACACACACTGCCTCAAAACACAAGACAGATTCATTTCATTGAAGAAAACCGATGCGAGTGAATATTCACTATTTGACGGTCCAGTCGTTCCATCTGAGAATGTTTAAGCCTTTAATAATTTCCATTGCAATTCTGCGATTGTGGTCGGATTGATCGGCTCTGCCAGTCTGGATCTACAGCTCGATTTCACCATCCAGCTAGACCTATCAACACTAATCCCATATAACTGGGAAAAACTGCTATAACCCTAGATGAACTAATCCTAATATTAGTTAATCCTTTCTGAATGATGTCTGAAACATTGTATTATGAGATCCACTTGTGTTTATTTGTCTCTTTGTGATGAATCACTTGTTGTGTTCCTCGTTTGTAAGGCGCTTTGGATTAAAGCATCTGCTGAATGAATAAATGTAAATGTAAATCTACAGACGCACACATGTGCTCAGCAGGTTTGTTGTCCATCCTCTGCTCTCAACCTGTCCTGTGTCTTTGTTTTAGTGTGTGTGTGTGTGTGTGTGTGTGTGTGTGTCCAGCCCCCTGTTTACATCCTCAAACAAACACTGAAAGAGTGTGTGAAGTTCAGATTGGCCCCCTGAGGGTTTGTGTGTGAGTGTGTGTGTGTGTGTGTGTGTGTATGTCTCTCTCTGTGTGTGTGTGTGTGTGTGTGAGTGTGAGTGTGTGTGTGTGTGTGTGTGTGTGTGGGCCGGTATGTCTGTAAAATGGGGGTCTCACACAACTACAGTAGCAGCTGCTTTCACTCCACATCCGTCCCATCCAGTGATATTTACTCTAAGTTTCAAAGGCAGAGATGTGCATGTAGTAAAACAATTTCTAAGTTGTAAACAGAAGGTAAATAAATAAATAATTTCTTGTTTATTTTTAAAGACTAAATAAAGGAAGTCTCCTTGATCCTGCTCTGTGTTCTTCTGTTTCTTTTCATCTGATCTGCTTTCCCTCCTGTCTTCTGATGATGATGATGATGGAGGAACAGATTTGCTTTCAGGATCAACAAAACTCACACATCAACACATTTATGACTTTATTTATGAGAGAGTCTTTCTTCTCCTTAAACAGGATTGATAAGGAATATTTTGTAGCAAATGTGACCAGATATACTAATTATGCAAAACATAATTAATAGTCCTTTGTAATTGGGGAGTGACTAATCATTTGAGGATAACAAGGTATTGTTTTATATTGAGGTCATTCCCATTCTTTAACAGGACTGTTGTGTTCAGTAGGTTCTTGAAGTGTGTGCGAATGCGTGAGAAGAAGAAGCATGGCTTTAAGTTTCTGTGTAGAACTGAGTTCTTAAGCATTCCATCAGTTTGAACATAACATTGTGACAAAACTTACCAGCAAGCGGTCTCTCTCCTCACTAACCACTTCATGGGCCAACAACTAGTACTTCTCGCCCAATGCAAGCTACCCAAACGGCTTCGGTGTCCAGGTGAGTATGTGCAGAGTATCTGTGAGACATGGCACGCTCATGCAATTACAGGACTCTTCAAGATCAGATGATCAGTTTATTGAAGAGATATTGTGTGACAAGACTCTGGAAAAACTGTTGCTAGGACCCGACGAATTAACAGTGGATCAAGCCGTGGTAATTGTGCTGCAAAAAACTGGAGAATCAGGTTTTCCAGTGCAGCTTGCACAGACACAAGGAAGCCGTAAGCTCGCCGTGGCTCTAGCTCGCACAAATCCAGGACCCAAAATTGTTTTGCACGGGGACATGCAGAAATTGCCTTAAAAATCACTTTAGTGGCTATGCAAGCAATACACACCTACCTCTAATAACTGCAGTGAAATCAGACACGTATCAGTGGACCAAACAGCTTTTAGGATGTGTATTGTGCACCTTGATGGATAAAGGTGCGGCAGCATTTCAACTCAATGCGAGTACACACCACAAGTTATTTTCCCATCTGCCATTGCAGCAGCCCTGCACATCCCTCTGTGGTTACAACAGCGCTAAGATCGCTCTGCTTGGTGTGCTTCGTGTCCCAGTCTGCTACACCTGCCATCGTTTCTCTTCTATACTCCTAAGCGGGGTGCCAACCTCCTGGGACTGGACCTTTTCTCATGCATAGGATTCACGCTGCAAGATGACAAGGGCTTGGACATTCACCATGTCACCACTATACCTGCCAACAGAGATGGCCAGCGCTGTGTGTCGGACTCGGCTGACTCTTCCGCAGGCCTCTGATGGATCCAGAGGTGTCTCCGGTCATTCAGCGCCTGCACAGGATTCCTCTCACCTTGAAGGATGAAGGGACGGTGGAGCTCCAAATGATGCTGGCTGTGGGAGAGATTGACCAGTCAATGCTGCCCCCTGGATCTCCAACCTGGTCACTGTCAGAAAAGAGTTTGGCGGAATACGAGTCTGTGTGGACTTGCATTCGGCATTTATTCCCGACAAGTACCCTTTCCCCAAGAATGAGGAGCTGACCACTCACTTCTATGGGTCGACGGCCTTTACTAAGCTAGACCTGTGCTAAGGTTACCTGCAGGTGCCACTCCATCCGTCCAGCAGAAACCTCACAATGTTGGTCACACACTGGGGTATATCGGTACACAAGCATGCCATTTGGCCTGAGCTCTGCCCCCAGCTGCTTTCAAAAGATGATGACCACCATCTTGGCTGGATTTCCTACAGTTGCAGTTTTCTTGCATGAGATAGTAGTTAATAAAGCAGAAATCCAGACCCATAATGACCATCTCAATAGGGTGGCTAGCGCTTTTATGGAGCATAATCTTACGTTGAATGCAGAGAAATACAAATTCACTACCTCAGCCATTGATTTCGTGGGGTTTCGTCTCACATCCACTTCACAGGTAGCCTCATTTCTGGGCATGACAGCCTACTACCTTCATTTTCTGCCTCAGTACTCCTGAACCACAGTGCCCCTCCGCCATTTGCTAAAGAAAGACGAGCCATGGAACCGGACTGCAGAATGCTCTGAGGCTATCCAAAACCTGAAATCCCAGCTTACCACGCCACCCATTCTAGCTCACTTTGACCCAGACAGTCCGACTCTCATCACTTGAGATGCCTCCACACAAGCATTGGGAGTGGTTCTGTCACAGGAGCAGGGCACACAACTGTTGTTGACATCCTATCTAAAACGTGATTTAGCAAAAAAAGCAAAAAAACAACAACTTACCACTTTAATATGTCTTGTAATATCCGTGCGTGCAAAGGTTCTGCGCGATCCTCTTGTTCAATATTCTCGAGGTCTGAATTGATGGCAATATTGTTGAACTTGCTGTTTTGGCAAGGGGCGGGGCATCTGAAACACCGTCTAAGCTGTTCACCAATCACAACGCACTGGGACAGCTAACCAATCACAACACATTTTGTTTTTCGGAAGGCGGGCCTTCATCAAACCCAGAACTAATCGAGTCGTTTGTGTCAAGCTGGGGAGAAAGGTATTATAATAATGTAAATTATATGAAAGATAATGCGATTTTCGAATCACCGAGCATGAGAGCATAATCTAGTACACCCCAAAACAACATCAAGACTTTGTAAAAGAGCATAATAGCACCCCTTTAAAGGGGTCATATGATGTGATTTCAAGTTTTCCTCAACTCCTGTCTTCGGAGTGTTTCAAGCTGTTTGTGCACACGATGACACGCCGGATTATTGTGATACACAGCAAACAATGCTATAGACCGAAAATTCAAAGAAGAGTAAACAAAATGTAAAGGCCTTTATTCTTTCTGTTTAAAGATATTTTAATATTCATTTGTCTGTATAATGAGTGTGTTGTAGGTCTGTGTTTTATTGGTTGTTTTCTCCCCTCAGCTTTACTGGAGTATTTCTGGAGTATTTCCAGATCTAAGGTGTGAGAGACCAGTGCTGAAACAGGGGCGTTTCATGACACTTGAAGTAAAATCAAGTTTTCCGTGAGTTTGTAGTGTTTGTTGTTGTGTAATCCGGGCCGGATAGGTTACCATGTGCTCACGGAGAAAGCCTGGCGTGGAATGAGCTGTGGATGGAGTGACTGTGAGGCTGTGGTCAGGAGAGAACTCCTCCTGTTACCCTGATGCTGTCGGGTTCATCTAAATAAATGATTTCTGTGGGCATTTCCCTAAAATGTCCGAGTGTTGGCGGTCAGCTTCGTGTGACCTCACACAGGGCAGGGCTTCACAGCTCAATGAAGCTCCGCTGGGAGATTGTGACCAGTCTTGTGGAGCTCGGGACACTGAAGGGACTCGTATAATCAACTATGACATACATAACACTTCATATAATGTGAGAAAGAAAACAAACAGATTCAGTTTTTTAATAGATTTAGATTTTTTTTTAAGTTTGTTACACACTTGAGAGAAAAACAAAAGTATTAGTTGTGAAATACTTTGGTAAATCCAGATTATTTTCTTTAAACTGATACGCTAACGTCTTATGCTTATGAAAATGTTAGTTAAGTCTTTGATATTTTTACTGACTGGCCACATACATTGAGGAACAATAGAACATTTAAAGCAACAGTACTACAGTTTTTCCTGCATCATGAAGCAATCTTTAAAGTGCCCCTATTATGGGTTATGAAAGGTTCATATTTTGGTTTTGGGCTCCTCAACAACAGGTTGACATGCATGCAAGCTCAAAAAACACTTTCATTTTCTTATAATATGCATTTATTTTTACCTTATTTGCTCAACGACTCCCAAACGATTAATTTTTCCGACCCCTCCTCTGTGTGACGCTACTCTGCTCTGATTGGTCGATTTCATTTAAAGCAGTGTTTGTGAGCAGTGCTGATTTGTGTACAGCGTTACCATGGAAACGGCTTTGTTTAACGCTCCAAAAGTAGCACCTAGTGGCAACAAGTGGGCGGGAATATGCTAATGATTCATGTTGACGTCAAACAGGGATTGGTTTTAAAAACGACTCGTTTCAATGATTCAGAGTCGACTCTTTCTTTTGAGAGATGATAACTTTATACACGGAGCTCTTTCAGATTTAACACTTTGCAGGATGTTTTCATTCACTTACACACTGCATGAAAGATCATTTACTAAAATACATAATAGGGGCTCTTTAAGACTCACTGGATTGTCAGGACAAACCTGAGCTTAGATCTTCTGCTCAGAAACAAAGGTCCCAGTCAAGAAGAAACGTCTCACAGTGACGTCACTGGAGCGAATGAAGCTGCGCGGAGCAGTTTATGCATCATTACTGTGATTCTCCACAGCGTGTGTGAGGAACTATGACTGAAAAGCCTCTGCAGGAGCTTGTGTGAATGGATGTTCCCAGTCTGAACTGCTTTCCTCTGGGTGCGGCTGTGAAGTCTTGCTTTGGCAGAAGATCCATGAGAGATGACCACTGACTGAAACCTGTTCTGAAATACCCAGAATAGCCTCAGCTGGCCAGACATTACTTACGACAACATGAAGCGGTCATTAAATAATGTCATCAAGGAAATATTAGCAATATGGAGGGAAAGCTGAGAGCTATAACCGCACTAATTATGATTCTGGTCATTCTTATTTCTTGTTTGTGAAGGTCATGTTTTAGTTTTGGACTGAATGGTCATGTTTCTCATTTGAAATGCAAACCCATTTCAAACCCTCTGATGCCAAAGACCCCATAATATAATGCTAGAGACTGAAATATAACGCCTGTTATATAATTTCATGTATAAACACTCACTGAGTGTCATATTGTAAATGTTGTTTCTAATTAGGGTTGGGAATAAAAAATCAATTCCAATTACAGAATCGGACACTTAAGGTCAGGAATCGGATGCTTGTTGTAAAATTAAAATTTCAATTCCACATATCAATTCCTGTGTGCACATCTTTTATGAATAGCTGGCAAAAAGTGTCTGTTAAAATGTATTTGTCTTTGAATCGTTTATTCAAGAGATTCATTCAAAAACACTGATTCATCCAGTAATGAAACGAGTGAATCTTGAGCGAGTCATTGTATCATTCATTCAAGAGATTCATTTAAAAACACTGATTCGTCCAGTAATGAATCAAGTGAATCTTGAGCGAGTCATTGAATCATTCATTCAAGAGATTCATTTAAAAACAATGATTCATCAAGTAATGAAACAAGTGAATCTTGAGCAAGTCATTGAATCATTCATTCAAGAGATTAATTTAAAAACACTGATTCATCCAGTAATGAAACAAGTGAATCTTGAGTGAGTCACTGAATCATTCATTCAAGAGATTCATTCAAAAACACTGATTCATCCAGTAATGAAACAAGTGAATCTTGAGCGAGTCATTGAATCATTCATTCAAGAGATTCATTTAAAAACACTGATTCGTCCAGTAATGAAACAAGTGAATCTTGAGCGAGTCATTGAATCATTCATTCAAGAGTTTCATTTAAAAACACTGATTCATCCAATAATGAATCAAGTGAATCTTGAGCGAGTCATTGAATCATTCATTCAAGAGATTCATTTAAAAACACTGATTCATCCAATAATGAATCAAGTGAATCTTGAGTGAGTCATTGAATCATTCATTCAAGAGATTCATTTAAAAACACTGATTCATCCAATAATGAAACAAGTGAATCTTGAGCGAGTCATTGTATCATTCATTCAAGAGATTCATTTAAAAATACTGATTCGTCCAGTAATGAATCAAGTGAATCTTGAGCGAGTCATTGAATCATTCATTCAAGAGATTCATTTAAAACACTGATTCATCAAGTAATGAAACAAGTGAATCTTGAGCAAGTCATTGAATCATTCATTCAAGAGATTAATTTAAAAACACTGATTCATCCAGTAATGAAACAAGTGAATCTTGAGTTCAAGAGATTCATTTAAAAACACTGATTCATCCAGTAATGAAACAAGTGAATCTTGAGTGAGTCATTGAATCATTCATTCAAGAGATTCATTTAAAAACACTGATTCATCCAGTAATGAAACAAGTGAATCTTGAGGGAGTCATTGAATCATTCATTCAAGAGATTCATTGAAAAACACTGATTCATCCAGTAATGAATCAAGTGAATCTTGAGTGAGTCATTGAATCATTCATTCAAGAGATTCATTTAAAAACACTGATTCATCCAGTAATGAAACAAGTGAATCTTGAGTGAGTCATTGAATCATTCATTCAAGAGATTCATTCAAAAACACTGATTCATCCAATAATGAATCAAGTGAATCTTAAGTGAGTCATTGAATTATTCATTCAAGAGATTCATTCAAAATGAATCAAGTAAATCTTGAGCGAGTCATTGAATCAATCATTCAAGAGATTCATTCAAAAACACTGATTCATCCAGTAATGAATCAAGTGCATCTTGAGTGAGTCATTGAATCATTCATTCAAGAGATTCATTCAAAAACACTGATTCATCCAGTAATGAATCAAGTAAATCTTGAGCGAGTCATTGAATCATTCAATTAAGAGATTCGTTCAAAAACACTGATTCGTCCAGTAATGAAACAAGTGAATCTTGAGCGAGTCATTGAATCATTCATTCAAGAGTTTCATTTAAAAACACTGATTCATCCAATAATGAATCAAGTGAATCTTGAGTGAGTCATTGAATCATTCATTCAAGAGATTCATTTAAAAACACTGATTCATCCAATAATGAATCAAGTGAATCTTGAGTGAGTCACTGAATCATTCATTCAAGAGATTCATTTAAAAACACTGATTCATCCAATAATGAATCAAGTGAATCTTGAGTGAGTCATTGAATCATTCATTCAAGAGATTCATTTAAAAACACTGATTCATCCAATAATGAATCAAGTGAATCTTGAGTGAGTCACTGAATCATTCATTCAAGAGATTCATTTAAAAACACTGATTCATCCAATAATGAATCAAGTGAATCTTGAGTGAGTCATTGAATCATTCATTCAAGAGATTCATTTAAAAACACTGATTCATCCAATAATGAATCAAGTGAATCTTGAGTGAGTCATTGAATCATTCCATCAGATTTTGTTTAGTTGTCTAATATGTTTTCTTCAGAATTGTGAGAGAACTACAAGCTCTTAATCGACTCCAGTTTTTATGCAGCCTGCTGATTTTTATTCATGTTATTATGCAGCAATTAAATGTTTTGCAAAAAGAGACACAAAATAAATATGTTTGATATCTAAATGTTTTAACCACATTGGAATCGAAAATGGGAATCGATAAGAATCAGAATTGATAAAATTCAAACGATACCCAACCAAGAACCAAAACAAATTCTACCCATATTCAATTTTTATTGAAATACATTTCATAAATATATTTTTTTATTAATATTACAACACATTTTATAGTAATAACAATTTTTCCAAAGAAAAATAAAATAATTGTGATTAATCTCATGATTTGTGACAGTCTTTTAGAAACAAAATTGTGTTAGAAATAAAATTATGTTTAAAAAAAAATACTGTTGCATTTCCGGAGGGTCCTGCGTCAGCCAAGCAACTGCTATTGAGATGAATCAACACTAATGGATAGCTTTCTTCAGGATTATTGATCTGTTTTGGTCACAAACAGCGTTTTATTAACTGCGGTGATCAGCTAGAACATGTATTTGAGATCTCTTGCTAAATCTCCGTCTGTTTTTCTCCGTCAGAGCCGGTCATCTGTTCAATGATCAATAATAACACATTCATGTTTGAGTGGACACCTGCTAAACTGAGGCCAGATGATTTCAGATCACTGATGAGAAACATGTATGTTAATGTGAAAGTGCCTGAGGGCTGGATCTAATGATAGATCGAATGATGTGCATCACAACAGCTCGTTAGCTGCAGTAATCGCTTCAGTGTGTTTCTGCTGGCATGGTTTACTGTGCTGAACACATATAGATTCACAGGCACTCAGAGGTAAAGATCAGCTCTCGGTGTGCGTTTACTGTGATGTAAGATGTGATGGGAACTCATTAATTGTAACCAGTTTCTAAAAATCACATTAAATCCACATGGGAAAATTATAAAGCATTGCATGAAATGACTTCAAAAGCTTGGAAATATGTAGTGAGAAATAAAACAGGGTGTGACACAAACACAGTCTTGCTTTGTTTAGATGCTTCGTGGGATGTTTTCCCAAAATATGATACAGTCTTCAGTCTTCATATTGCTTTGCTCTGGAATATTATTCATGTAAATCTACATGCATAGTATAGTACATGCATATATTAGGGATGCACGATATTATCGGACTGATATCGGAATCGGCCGATAACGGCTTTAAATGTAAATATCGGTATCGGCCCGATATGAAAAATTATACCGATATGTCTCACCGATAAGAGGAATACATAACTCACATGTGCTCAGGGTGTTTAGATGCTTCGTGGGTGCTTTGTTTAGATGCTTCGTGGGACGTTTTCCCAAAATATAATACAGTCTTCAGTCTTCATATTGCTTTGCTCTGGAATATTATTCATGTAAATCTGCTCTTTGAACAGCTCTAGCTTTTATCCTATAGTTAAAATTCTAAATGCATGCTACATGCTTGTTAAATAATAATAATAAATAGGTAATTGCAACTTTTTATCTCACAATACTGACTTCTCTTCTCAGAATTGTACGTTTATATTCTGACTTGTTATGAGTTTATACAGTATCTCAGAATTGCAAGAAAAAAGTCTTAATCTAAAAAAGGCGAAAAGGCGAAAACGGGCTTCTATAGCATGTGGCTAATTAATTATTGGAACAAATGTACATGTTTAAATCAAAAGCAGAAGTACTGAATATAATAGGTATAGGTAAGTGTCTCAGCTGAATGCTTTCAGAAGACACTGATATACAGCCTTCAGCGGTCAGTGAAAGGGTTTGGGCTCTTCTGCCTTATATTCTGAGTCTTCTGGAAGTGCTTGGGTTTGTTTATGGCAGTGAGGGAGTTACCTTCGACTGTAAACAAGGGCTCTTTAGTTATTGTTGGGTATTTCCCTCTCATCCAGCTCCATGTTTCCACACAGAGTCAGTCAGTCTTTATACGACACGCGTGTGATTCCATTGCGTCAGAGATCCAGAGCTCTTACAGCGCCGTGGGTCAGACGCTTCTAGAACAGAGAGTGGGTTTTCTGAATGTATTCCTGGTTAGTGAGACCAGCTGAGAATCTGGTTAGGATTGAATGTGGTTTAAATAAGGACAAATGATCTGCTGCTGTGATGAGGGCTTATGTGAATCATACGTGATTGAAACATGTGGCAGAATTAACCAGATGATCCACAACAGAGAATAAAGGACTGTAACACACAGCAACTCAGTCCCAATCCTCAGCACATAAACAACTTACACTAATATAATGTTTTAACATTAAAGAGACGGCATGTGAAAATGACATGAACAGAAAAAATGACTGAAAGATATCTCCTTATCCACTAATGAGTATGCATATACACTGTATAGTACATACATATATATATATATACATATTAGGGATGCACGATATTATCGGACTTATATCGGAATCGGCCGATAATGGCTTTAAATGTAAATATCGGGCCGATATGAAAAATTATACCGATATGTCTCACCGATAAGAGGAATACATAACTCACATGTGCTCAGGGTGTGTTAGTGATTAGATCAGCAGTGTGTGGCTCATTCCTGTCTGAATGATGATTATATTGAGTGTTATGATCTCTGTATTTAATCTGTGAAGCACTACAGAATGTGTTGGGTGTGTGATAGAGTCAACAGTAATAGCTCCTCCGGGTCAGTGAGGAGATTAATCTGTAGGGGGCGCTGTTGATCTACTTATAATTACATTAAGAGTAAAATAGCTACACAAATAACATTTAGACTGTTTCTGATTAAATAAAGCAGTTATTGTTATCATAAAATAATGAGTATGTTTTGATTTAAAGGTCAGAAGCTATAGCTTACAAATCACAAACATGACATGTAAATTAAATAATTTTATATATACTGATTTATTCATTAATGTGTGATATGTTTTATTTTTTAAACAACTCATGAGCTCTAAAAGATTTTCAGAATTTTTACAACTCTTTTGCTTTAGACAAATGTTAAATCTTATAAATAAAATGGTAACACTTTACAATAAGGTGTCATTTGTTAACATTAGTTAATGTATTAACTAACATGAACAAACACTGAACAATGCATTTATTACACTATTTATTAATCTTTGTTAATGTTAGTTAATGAAAATACAGTTGTTCATTGTTTATTCATGTTAGTGCATTAACTAATGTTAACAAACACAACTTGAGATTTTAATAATGCATTAGTAAATGCTGAAATTAACATTAATTAAGATTAATAAATGCTGTAGAAGTATTGTTCATTCTTAGTTCATGTTAACTAATGTTGTTAACTAATGTTAACTAATGAACCTTATTGTAAAGTGTTACCATTTATAGTTATTTTCAAAGCTTCAATGTGACGTCAAAAACATTCATTATTTAATTCTAACAAATAAGTTCTTGTTAAAAACTAACAAAAATATTTAATATTTCTGCACAGGAGAAACTTGGTGTTGTTTCCAAACAAAAAGGAAATATATCGGTACCGGACAAAATTATTTGGAAAAATATCGGCATATCGGATATCGGCAAAAATCTAATATCGTGCATTCCTAATAAATATACTTCACACGTTTGGGGTCAATATGAATTTTATTTTTTATTTTTTTGGAAAGAAATTAATCAGAAGTGACAGTAAAGACATTTCTAATGTCACAAAAGAGCTATATTTTAAATAAACGCTGTTCTTTTGAACTTTCTATCCATCTGTAAATCCTGAAAAATACAATGTAGAAAAGTACACAGAAAAGTTATTTTAGATACATCTCATACACCATTCTCAAAACCAATTAAAACACAATAAACTGCTTTTAAATAGGCCTAATAGCATACCGCTCGTTTGACTCATTCAGAGCTCATGTGGCTTTTATTTAATTTATTGTTATGCAGAAGTACAGTATTTAATACTTTGCTAGAGTTGCTTAGTTAAAATACCCGACGTCCAGATGATTACACATCACTTTTCAGAATAACTAGCTGTGTTTGTTTGATGATTTTGTATTGTTTTATGACAACAGCATGTTTGGCTCCAGCAGCAGTGACTCATGTGCTGATACACTACCTTTTGACCATAAGCAAGATCCATAAAAAATAATTGACTGTATCTGGTGTAAATTAACGTGAATAACCCCGAGCTGAAGCCACCGAGCAGCTTTGGGATGAAGCTTTGCTTATATGTTTATTTTGTGAAATGGTCTTTTGTGCTATCTACCCCATATGAGCAGTTGATTGATAACGTAACTGCAATAAAGTAATAGCCTAGTTAACAATTACTTGTTTACATAGAATATATGTGTCCCTGCAGCACAAAAGCAGTCATAAGTAACACAGGTATATTTGTAGCAATAGCCAACAATACATTGTATGAGTCAAAATTATACATTTTTCTTTTATGCCAAAAATCATTAGGATATTAAGATCATGTTCCATGAAGATATTTAGTAAATTTCCTACCGTAAATATATCAAAACTTAATTTTTGATTAGTAATATGCATTGCTAAGACTTCATTTGAACAACTTTAAAGATGATTTTCTCAATATTTAGATTTTTTTGCACCCTCAGATTCCAGATTTACAAATATTATCCTATCATAACAAACCATACATTAATGGAAATATCATTTATTCAGCTTTCAGATGATGCATAAATCTCATGACCCTTATGACTGGTTTTGTGCTCCAGGGTCACATAAATAATGTATTTTATATTATTTAGGCACCTATAGGTTATAGTTTGACACAATGTTCTAATTCAACATGCATTTCTTACATTGATATTGTTTATTTCTTACTCCTCATCAGGCTCTTGATCTAATATATATGCCATCTCTAGGAATATCTGAAGGCCAGGTTTCCCATCACTGGTCATTAAAACCCATTTCACACATGGTTCTCGATTCTGACTCTTATGAAAATGTGCCATAGTTCTTAACTGTAGCATTTGTTAAGGCTAGCCTATTAATCATTACCAGGCCAATGATATTTTATTCATCTATATTGCATTTGTTATGAAAAACAACAACCTGCACATTAGAAACAATAGCTAACATGCCACAGCTGAAATATAAATCTATAACAGATTATCTATTATAAATTCTACAAGTTAGACAAAATTAACACAATAAATAAGCCTACAATAAAACGTGATAAATTATCGTAAAGGTGATCATGAGTAGTTTTAATATACTGTATGTTAGTGCTTGTGCAAGATTATGTTTTCTCCTCTTTTCATTATTTAGCCTTTTTTAGATAATGTTTAACTTTCTCCATAGAATTTTAAAGTGGCAGTTTCTCAATAGAATATCAATAGATTGCTCGTTTTACTATCAGCTTCACGATGATTATGGCTCTCGCAAATATTATCACACTTTTGGAGCAAGTTCAAATAATTAATAAATAGCCTGGTTCTAGGTTTCCATTAACCATGGTATAAATATGGGGGGGGGGTTGTACTTGCTAGTTTTGGTTATTGGAGGAGATACCCCCCCCCCATCCCCCCACAAACGACACCCCTGCCAACAATGATGCTAAATAATGACATTTATAATGTTACAAAAGATTACTATTTCAAATAAATGCAGTTTTTTTAAACTTTCTATTAATCTGTGAATCCTGAAAAATAAAATGCATCACAGTTTCCACAAAAATATTAACTATTTTCAGCATAATAATAATCAGAAATGTTTATTGAGCAGCATATTATTATGATTTCTGAAGATCATGCGACGCTGAAGACTGCAGTAATGATGCTGAAAATACAGCTTTGATCACAGAAATAAATTACAGTTTAACACATATTCACATAGAAAACAGCTGTTTTACATTATAATAATATTTCACTGGTTTTACTGTATTTTTGATCAAATAAATGCAGCTGAGAAGAGACTCTTTCAGAAACACAGAGAAACAGTCACTGACTCCAGACGGTCGGCTGTGTACATGTATAAGCTGTATATGTGTAGGCTGTATATGTGTAGGCTGTATATGTGTAAGCTATATTTATGTGTAGGCTGTATATGTGTAAGCTGTATATGTGTAGGCTGTATATGTGTAGGCTGTATATGTGTAGGCTGTATATGTGTAAGCTGTATATGTGTAGGCTGTATATGTGTAGGCTGTATATGTGTAAGCTGTATATGTGTAAGCTGTATATGTGTAGGCTGTATATGTGTAGGCTGTATATGTGTAGGCTGTATATGTGTAGGCTGTATATGTGTAAGCCGTATATGTATAGGCCGTATATGTATAGGCCGTATATGTGTAAGCCGTATATGTGTAGGCCGTATATGTGTAAGCCGTATATGTATAAGCCGTATATGTATAAGCCGTATATGTATAGGCTGTATATGTATAGGCCGTATATGTATAAGCCGTATATGTATAAGCCGTATATGTATAGGATGTATATGTGTAGGCTGTATATGTGTAGGCTGTATATGTATAAGCTGTATATGTATAATCTGTATATGTATAGGCTGTATATGTATAAGCTGTATATGTATAGGCTGTATATGTATAAGCTGTATATGTATAGGCTGTATATGTATAAGCTGTATATGTATAAGCTGTATATGTATAGGCTGTATATGTATAAGCTGTATATGTATAGGCTGTATATGTATAAGCTGTATATGTATAGGCTGTATATGTATAGGCTCATATTGCTGAAGAACAGATGAAAGGTTTGGTCTGGAGGAGGTTTATCACAGATGATGTATGTTCCTCGTCGTGTGTGTCAGTCTGTGTGTGAATGTGCTGCAAAGCTTAGTTTGGAGTTTGAGATGACAGTCAGGCTCCTCAAGGCTCTCTTATCTGAGCTTTATTTGAGCACCGTATCTGTACGACCTCTGACCTCTCGGGTCAGGATGAGTTTCCATGATCATTTGACTGGAAGTGTTTGATTCTCAGCTCTGTTCACGCTGGATCTTTTCTCTGTGGAGGAACTTAATGCAGCGTTTCTGAAGGCTGTTTTACATGGCAAAATATTTTATTCATAAAAACTGTGCAAATCTCTCTCAGAAGGACAAAGCCCATGTGTGAGTGAGTGTGTGTGTGTGTGTGTGTGTGTGTGTGTGTGTGTGTGTGTGAGTGTGTGAGTGTGTGTGTGTGTGTGTGTGTGAGAGAGAGAGTGTGAGTGTGTGTGTGAGTGAGTGTGTGTGTGTGTGCGTGTGCGTGTGTGTGAGTGTGTGTGTGTGTGTGTGTGTGTGAGTGTGTGAGTGTGTGTGTGTGTGTGTGTGTGAGAGAGAGAGTGTGAGTGTGTGTGTGTGTGTGTGTGTGTGACAGAGAGAGTGTGTGTGTGTGTGAGTGAGTGAGTGAGTGAGTGAGTGAGTGAGTGAGTGGGTGTGAGTGAGTGTGTGTGTGTGTGTGTGTGTGTGTGTGTGTGTGTGAGTGAGTGAGTGAGTGAGTGAGTGGGTGTGAGTGAGTGTGTGTGTGTGTGTGTGTGTGTGAGTGAGTGAGTGAGTGAGTGTGTGCGTGCGTGTGTGTGTGTATGTGTGAGTGAGTGAGTGAGTGTGAGTGTGTGTGGGTGTGTGTGTGCACGTGAGTGTGTGTGTGTGCGTGCGTGCGTGCGAGCGAGCGAGCATGCGTGAGTGTGTGTGTGTGTGTGTGTGACAGAGAGAGTGTGTGTGTGTGTGAGTGAGTGAGTGAGTGAGTGTGAGTGAGTGAGTGAGTGAGTGAGTGTGCGTGCGTGTGTGTGTGTGTGTGTGTGTGAGAGTGAGTGAGTGAGTGAGTGAGTGAGTGTGTGTGCGTGTGTGTGTGTGTGTGTGTGTATGAGGTGTCTATGTGAAAAGCGATGTGTAAGCGTAAAGTCTTCTCTCCCGTGGAGTGGATCAACAGTGCTCCTCCTCCTCAGTCTACAGTCTGTCCTTCTCAGGAAAACCCCTGATCATCTATTATTATCTGTGTTTGGGCCGTTTAATCGCTCTCTTGATATGTATTGGCCTTCAAACACAAATCAGTCTCCATGACAGCAGGCCACTCTGGAATTACAGAAAGCATGTTTATTTGGAGGAGATGTTGTTGCACACACTGATTGAGCAAGTACCAAAAAAACAAAAGGCTCAAGCTAAATGGATGTATAAATCAATAAATGAACGAACAGCTGATTCAGACTCTGCACTGATGTGAAGCTCTGCTCAACAGCAGCTGATAACACAGAGCTGTGGGTGGCCCTCGGCACAGGAATGAAGACTTTAAGTTCACATGCTCGTATCATCATGTTCCAGACGGCGTTTGAACAGCAGGAGTCGGTCAGAGCTAATATTAACCCACTCTATTCTGACTCACAGTCAAATTTATTAGGATTCGCTCAGATTTAGTGGCTTTACTGTTGTGTTCTGCTCTTCATTTGTGGCTCATTGTAGTTTAATTTGTGCATTTGTGAAAAAGAAGTGCACTTAAAAGCTTACAAGTATATTAAAAACCGTCCTGAATGAAATAAAAGGCCACTTAAGAGACACTTTTAAGAGTGACCTTTATCAAATATAACATTTATTTGAATAATCATTTATCATGCTTTAAAGAAGTATACTTATTTTAATGTGTTGACTAACATGCTAAAGCATATGTAGATTATCATTTAACTGTAGTGTGTTACTGGACATTGCATTTAAAGTTAATATTTTAAATTACAAAATACATGTATGAACAGAAATGACATTAAAGTATATTAATCATAAAAGCTTGTCATATTCAGCAACCCAAGAATTATGAAATTACATATAACGCTGCACTGCATGCATAGGTGAAAAACACTCAAAGATCAGCTAACTGCATTTAATATAAATTTAAACTACATCTTCATTTAATTGCAGTTAATGACCGTGAATTTAACGGTAAAAGACTGTAAAACTGCTATACGGTAAAAACCTGTTAAATGGTTAACGGTAAGTTCCTCTAAAATATACGGTGAAAAACTGTATTGGACATGATATGTAATATCTTTTCCAACTGTATTGAAAAAGAACGTATAATTTACAGTAAATAACCGTAAATTGGCAATCCCAGAATTCCCTGCGTTACATTTAAAATTTGATGTTTTTTATTGGTTGAAATAACTGTTTCTTAGTTGTTTCTTATCAGTTTTGCAGGAATGTATGTTACATCTAATGTTGTTAAATTAATGTTTATTGCATATTTCAGTTTATTGAGAGTCACTATGATGGTGATTAGTGTTTGTGTGAATGACGCTTCTTCTATATACAGTATGTTATTATTTAAAAGCTGCTTTGGTTCATCATGTGACTCTCATCAGCTTTTGGTGATTATCAGTGTATTACAAACAGATTTCAGTACTTCAATAGATTGGTATATTAACATTATATCAGTTATTCGAATTACGGTATTTAACTGTAAATTTAAGTTAAAACCTAAAATGTTGTTACCGTATTTTTTACGGTAAAATTCTGGCAAACACAACTGCCGTTTTTTTTACCGTAAATTTTACAGTGTGCAACAACGACTCAGAAAATGTTACATTCAGTTCAAACTTAAGTATCTTCTAAAGCATATTATTTCCATAATTGATGATTAATTTTAAAAGCATGCTAATATGTGCTTTTTTTGCTCTCCAAATACAAATGTTTTCCAGACTGTGAACCGAACGGCCTCGAGAATCTCTCTCTGAACATCTGTCCAGTCACTACAGAGCATGAGTTTCCATCACGATCCTCGACTGACGGCCTGTATTTTCATACAACAACTCTATATTGCCATGGAAATCCTTCCTTGAGCAACTCAACCTACTTTCTCAATCCCAGAGCGAGTCCCTGCCACATGAATTAACTACATACCTCAGTGATGAAGACATTGTGATCCAGAACTATATGCTTTAATGAGACAGTCACTGGAGCTGCTTTGAAATGCCATATTTGTTGTTTCGGTATCAGACTATGCCAATAATTGCAAAATGTCCCAGATGTTGCAGATATGTGAGCCTGGAGCACAAAAGCAGTCATAAGTAACACAGGTATATTTGTAGCAATAGACAACAATACATTGTATGGGTCAAAATTATTCATTTTTCTTTTATGCCAAAAATCATTAGGATATTAAGATCATGTTCCATGAAGATATTTAGTAAATTTCCTACCGTAAATATATCAAAACTTAATTTTTGTTTAGTAATATGCATTGCTAAGACTTAATTTGAACAACTTTAAAAGTGATTTTCTCAATATTTTGATTTTTTTGCACCCTCAGATTCCAGATTTACAAATATTGTCCTATCATAACAAACCATACATCAATGGAAAGATTATTTATTCAGCTTTCAGATGATGCATGAATCTCAATTTACAAAAAAATGACCCTTATGACTGGTTTTGTGCTCCAGGGTCACATATAATGTGTTACAGATGGAGTCGAGTGTCGAGCGGCGCCAGGTTAGCAGTACAGAGTCGGTCTGTGTCGGGTTTATCAGGACGCTGCTATATCAGGCTGCTTTTATCTTCAAACCCTTCAGAGCCTGTGGGATGTGTGAGGCATCGTGTGATGACGGAAGAAGATCTGCTGCATGTATCCTAGACGTCTCACATCAGCAGGAATGAACTCATCTGTTGTGTTGACCGCTGAGGGAATGTGAGTCAAAGTGAAGAAATCCTCAACGCTAACTCAGCGGTTTGTACGAGCTTCTGAGTAACGTCTTGTTTTGACAATAAAAAACTTGGTCTCGACTCAATTCCATTAACCAGACACCGGTTAAAGACAGAGTCATCATTTAATCATCATCATGTTGTTCCAAACCTGACTTTCTTTCTTCTGTGGAACACAACGGAGGATATTCTGAGGAATCTTCATGCTGCTCTTTTTTACGCAATCAGACTATTTAAGGAGTAGTTCACGTCAAAATGAAACTCTGCTGTAAATGTGTTCACCCTCAGTTCATCCGAGATCAGGATGAGTTTGTTTCTTCATCAGGTTTGTAGAAATGTGTCTCTGCATCAGTGTCTCAGCAATGGATGCTCTGCAGTGAATGGGTGCCGTCAGAATGAGAGTCTGATAAAAACATCACAATAATCCACAGCACTCCAGTCCATCAGTTAACATCTGGAGAAGACAAAAGATGAGACAAATCCATCATTAAGATGTTTTTAACTCAAATATGAGTCCATAATCCATAATACACTTCCTCTAGTGAAGGCTTTCTGACGGCACCCATTCACTGCAATGATGAAATGCTACATTTCTCCAAATCTGACGAAGAAACAAACTCATCTTCATCTCGGATGGTCTGCGGATGAGGACATTCATTTTTGGGTGAACTATTCCTTTAAGGACTATCAAGCACCAAAAATAAAAATAATAATAATAATAAAAAACAGTAAAATGATCAGTTCTTCTGAAGTCATTTGAATTGCATTGAAGCTGTTTCACTTATGAGACAAGCAAGAACCATGCAGCACCATATTTTGTGCTGTTTTGTTATTGGCAAAGTTGGAAATATGCAAAAACATTTGCTGTCACATAAATTGGCTTGCATGATGTCATCATCCTTAAAACATCTGCTCCTTTTAATGCATCAAATCTCAGTATTTGCAAGCACAAAATATGCTATTTGTTGCTGTAGATGGTGTAACACCCTTAAAAATTGGGCAGTGATTTTAGGAAAGTCCCTATTATTCTCAAATATGAGAGAAAAATGATTTCATGCAGATCCTCTGAGATACCACATACACTGCTGGAGCAACATAACCTCAGATATCTGACAAACTCCTCTAAAATCAGGTGTTTACTCATCATCTGAGACGTGTCTGATGAGTTAAGTGTGCAGGTAATGACCATTAAATAAACTCAGCATCCAGTAAAAGAATGCATGCAATCACTCACTGTCATGCATCATATGTTTCATATATATATATATATTATAAATATATCACAAACACCAGCTCTTAGACATGCAGATATGATATCAAAGCTGTGTTTCTTCTCTCAGGGTCTCAGAGTCATCAGGTTTCTGGCAGATTTATGTGTTATTTATGTATGTAATGTTATTTTTAAAGCCCCAGAATGTATCTGGATAATAAGGTCACTCATATAATATTAAGGTTAAATCACTTTGTAGTGTATATTACAAGGATGGGTTTGTTTTATTTATGATTTATTTAAATTGTAATTATATATTTTTTTATTTATGTAAAAATAAACTTCTGTATA
Organism: Aspiorhynchus laticeps; assembly: GCA_023376895.1. NCBI lineage: Eukaryota > Metazoa > Chordata > Actinopteri > Cypriniformes > Cyprinidae > Aspiorhynchus > Aspiorhynchus laticeps. The sequence continues at coordinate 12,854,006 of CM041807.1, forward strand.
GGTAAATAACTTAAAGTTTTGACTACATAAAATAAAAAGTTAATATAATAGATGAAGTCAAGGCGTGTTGTAACACTATACGGGGTACAGTAAGCATTAAATATGGTATTTAATAGCAAAATTGAGTACAAAACGTACAAATCTGTTTATTACACTGCAAAAAATGCTTTTCATACTTCGATTTTTTGTCTTGTTTCCAGCCGAAATATCTAGAAAGATTTTCTAGATAAGTAAAAAATTATTGTCTTGTTTTCAGAAAAAATATGTCAAAATTAAGCGAGTTTTTGCTTGAAACAAGCCAAATAATCTGCTAATTGAGTAAACTAAATAATCTTATTTCAAACAGAAAACAATAATAATTTGTTTACCCCATTGGCAGATTATTTTGCTAAAAACTCACTTAATTTTGACATATTTTTTCTGAAAACAAGATACAAATTTTTACTTATATAGAAAATCTTTCTTGATTTAAGAATTTCTAGATATTTTGGCTGGAAACAAGACAAAGAATCGAAGTATGAAAAGCATTTTTTGCAGTATAAAAAGTAAAAATGCAAGGTAACATGCAAAAAACAGCACTTATACTTTGCATCATGTGTGACAACTAGCCCCAGAATTAAGACAAAAGGCATTTGAGCAGATGTTTGGAGCTCAGATGTAAGTGGGTCGTGTTCATGTGATGAATTACAGCTGCTGGGACACAGAGTGAACTTCAGAACTTACATGTACTAAAAAAAGAAAAAATCAGAAGAAAAAAAAATATCTGAGACTGATTTCTGAGAAAGGTTCTTGCAACACGTGGTTTAATATTTTATTAACCAATGCATTGACATCCATCACTTTTGTGTCATTTCAGGACTACTGTACATTATATCTAGGCTATATATATATATGCACAAATAAACTACTTGCTCTGCCGTTATACAGTAGATTGCATTCATGCATACAAGTTATAGAATCATGCAATATTTTATTAACCAATGCAATGACATCCATTCACTTTTGTGTAATTTCAGGACTACTGTACATTATATCTAGGCTATATATAGATGCACAAATAAACTACTTGCTCTGCTGTTATACAGTAGATTGCATTCATGCATACAAGTTATAGAATCATGCAATATTTTATTAACCAATGCAATGACATCCATTCACTTTTGTGTCATTTCAGGACTACTGTACATTAAATCTAGGCTATATATATATAGATGCACAAATAAACTACTTGCTCTGCCGTTATACAGTAGATTGCATTCATGCATACAAGTTATAGAATCATGCAAACTGATGTGATGTGATCAGATGCAGATGAGCTGGTGTTTGTGAGGTGAGGGGTTTGCATCTGAGGAGGTGGGAGCTACAGCTCGGAGTCGTATTTCAGTGTTTGAGTGAGTCTGGATGAACTGAGACTGCCTTTGTTCACGTGGAGCTGCTGGATCAGGAGAAGAGAGGAGAAGAGTCTCTGACAGACCGAGCTGAGAGACATGGGGTCAGACTCAGCGCTGAGGTGACTCCACTTCTGACCTGCGCTAACATATTTCATTCATGTGCTTCTGAGAAACATCTGACCTCATCTTTATTTCTCCTCAGCAGAGTCTGGTGCTGGACTTTCATTACTGTGTGCTTCTGTTCTTCTGGGGTTGCCTTCCAGCACTTTGAGTCAGGTATGCCTCTTACATGTTTTAGAGAAGCAAATCAGACGCGTTTTAATGCTTTACGCGTTTATATCAGATGCAGGGAAAAATACGGTGTCCGATTCTTTCGAGTCGTTTTAATGAATCGGTTCGCAGCTGAATCGGTTCGCGAGTCGACTCACCGAGAGTCGGCGCGTGCGGTGCATCATGGCGTGATGAGATTATGGTGTTTATGAGGACTAATAAGAGTTAACCTTGAAATGTGGCTGATGGAGTGAAAAGTAAGTTACTTTAATAACAGTTTAGCAGAAATGTGACACATGAAATGCACTGGAGATGTGTTTAGGAGATTATTTTATGACTGATTTGTGTTGATTTTAATAAAAAACAGCATTTTATTACTAGCAAAATGTTTCTCCAGCTGAGAGATGTAAATTAATTTTAGTAGCCTATTGTAAAAGCTAATTATATTTAATTTCGAAATGATTGTTCTTATAATCTTAGTTTTTTTCACACATTTTTTCAAAACTTTTCACAAGAATTGCACACAAAAAATACAAAACACCTCACATCTCGTACAAAACAAAGCACTGCATTCAAAATATCACAAACACATCTCAGAAGCAAACATTTGCAAACACCTTTGCCATATTATATTGTTGAATATATCATATAAACACAGTTATTCAAACCCTAAAGCTGTTTTTCATGAGCTCCTGTGTACATTTCTGTGTATATTTCTGAGAAATGTTGAAAAAAATTGACAGTAAACACGAAAGCAAGCAAACTTGTTTTACTGTAAGCATCTGTGGTTGTGAATACAGTAAGAAAATAACACATCAAGCGTGTGTAGTTGTGTGTTTATTGATTGGTTGTGTGTTTTCTGTTAGATTTGTGTGTGTTACAGAGAGAAGTGTGTGTTGTGTTTCTCATAAAGTGTTTATGAAATTGCAAACTGAGTCAAAGTCTGATAATTAGTGTCTGGTTTTGTAGATTTAGTGTGTGTTTGAGTGACAGCTTTCAGAAACTGTGTGATAAGGAAATATTTAGTGTGTAAAGCAGCTGAAAAACACTGTAATCGTGGCTGTAACACGTATACATTTACAAAACACACATATATGAATTAAATATAATTGGGGAAATTAATGCAAAATGTGATTTGGCACAGCTTTATTTGCTGTTTTAGAGCGTGTGAACTTGATAAAGCTTGTTTGATCGGATCTCTTTAGAACCGATTCTTACAAATGAACTTCGACTGAATCGATTCACATTATAATTATAATTAACAAGTTCCATATAAGAGTCATAAATGAGTTTCACAAACAACCAAACTATTTTAACATTGTTTTCAATTTTGTTTCTGTAAGCTTTATTAATGTAATCTAAATTTTAAGATTCTTTTCAAATCTACGGAGCCACTAAGTGGACATGATGGAGGAACAAGTTATTAGATGAGAGGAGAACTTGTACTTTAATGCTTTTGTGTTTACTTGCAAAAGTGTTGCATTCTCTTCCCTGAGGATTGACCAAAAACAGTGTTGCTTTTCAAGTGAAGCCTGTTTCTGCCACTGAATACACAATTAAAGAGGTAATTATGACTTTTCATCTCACAATTCTGACTTTTTTTCTCAGAATTGTGAGATATAAACTCACAATTGCGAGTTAAAGTCCAGTTTTGAGGGGGGAAGAAAGACTTGTGAGTTTATATCTCACAATTGTGAGAAAAAAATCAGAATTGTGAGAAAAATAGTCAGATTTCTGAGAAAAAAGTCAGAATTGTGAGAAAAATAGTCAGATTTCTGAGAAAAAAGTCAGAATTGTGAGAAAAATAGTCAGATTTCTGAGAAAAAAATCAGAATTGTGAGAAAAATAGTCAGATTTCTGAGAAAAAAAGTCAGAATTGTGAGAAAAATAGTCAGATTTCTGAGAAAAAAATCAGAATTGTGAGGAAAATAGTCAGATTTCTGAGAAAAAAGTCAGAATTGTGAGAAAAATAGTCAGATTTCTGAGAAAAAAGTCAGAATTGTGAGAAAAATAGTCAAATTTCTGAGAAAAAAGTCAGAATTGTGAGAAAAATAGTCAGAATTGTGAGAAAAATAGTCAGATTTCTGAGAAAAAAGTCAGAATTGTGAGAAAAATAGTCAGATTTCTGAGAAAAAAGTCAGAATTGTGAGAAAAATAGTCAGATTTCTGAGAAAAAAGTCAGAATTGTGAGAAAAATAGTCAGATTTCTGAGAAAAAAGTCAGAATTGTGAGAAAAATAGTCAGATTTCTGAGAAAAAAGTCAGAATTGTGAGATAAAAAGTCACAATAACCTTTATTTTCATTTAGTGTCAGAAACGGCTTCCATACTTCTCAGAGAAACGTTTACTCACACACACACAATCAAGTTTATCAGGGGTTCGCACAAGTGTTGCTAGTGAATGCAAAAGAGCGTTCCTCTCATCTGATGCTTTACTGACCACGTGTCTTTAAGAGTACATCTACAAATCAAGGTGTCACGTGATGTATTTTGTGTGCAACAGTGTGATATTTTTGTCAACCCTTCAGGGTGATACGAGATCCATAAACGCTCATAACAGACAGGTTATGAATGAATGAATCAGATTGAGCTCAGATGATGATGTGGTTTGGACTCTGCAGAACCCAGTGAACTGTTGCTGCAACATGAGTTATTAATTTATGTCCACACTTGCTATTTTTATAGAGTTTTTCCTTGGTAGCTTAAAGACACTGTATCCAGGTGAGGGAGCTCAAGGTCACAGAAGGTGGTCATAGAGGGATAAACCTCATTTCTTTACCTCAATTACCCTCATAATGACAGATAGTTGGCACAGTTCGGTCAAACTCAAGCGACGAGTAATCTTCCCTGAGGATGACATCATGTCCACAAAAGCTGTATTGTGTTCATCTGTAAAATAACACAGAGCTGTACTCGGTCCAAACGGGACCCGTGCCAAAGGATCGCATTCTTGACCTCGTTTCATGTTAATAATGAACTTAATATGTTTCGAGGAATGGCTTGGCTGTTATTAGCAGGCTTCAATAACACTGCAGCTTCAGGAGAAAAGCTTCTGAATGATTTGTTTTGGACCCCATTGACTTTCATTGCATGGATGGAAATCCTAAATGAGGGTGGGTAAATGAACAGAAGGTGAACTATTCCTTTAAGTTCGAGGAAAGAGTGTGATGTTCCTCCCACAGATTCATATTTCTCCTGTAATATATGAAGATAGATGATTGTGAAGCACGGCTCTGGCCAGACGACTGATTCGGGTCCCAGCTGTAAACACAGAGGAGCTGTTTCCACAGAAAGAGCAGCTGCTTTTCTAAATCTGATGTTTGTTTGATGCACAAACTTCACATCTTAAACACGTTTGGTCTTCACAGTTCAGCTGACCTCGTAGTTTAAAGGGATAGTTCACTTTGAAATTAAAATGTGGTATCTATCAGCTTACCCCAACGGCATCCAAGATGTAGGTGTCCTTTTTTTCTTCAGTAGATCCAATTTTGATGTTTTTAGGTCAAACCGTTCTAGTCTGTCAGTCATATAATGGCAGGTATAGGTCACTGTCTCTATAAGAGGGAAAAAGAGAAATCCAAATTAAACAATTCCCCATCGTAACTACACATTGATGGCCTAAGACACGAAACGAGCGGTTTGTGTGAGAAAACGAACAGTATTTATATAGTTTTTTACCTCTTGTACACAACCATGTCCAAGTGATCTGAGTGCACACACACATCCGGTGTGTGACGTGTGTGTGTGCGCGCGCTCTGACTCACGCTGCATTCACACGGGGCGTCGGCGTCAACGCTTGACGGAGGGCGTGTCTGAAGCGTGGTGCTGACGCGCCGTCATAGTTACAACAACCAATCACATACTTCTCTGGTGTTGCATGAACGGGATTGGGTATTTGCATGAGGCGATCTGATTGGCTGACGCCTCCGTTGGCGCTTGAAAAGTTGCGTCAGCACCACGCTTCAGACACGCCCTCCGTCAAGCGTTGACTTCTGATTTTTTAAAGTCGACTTTTATGTGATGAAATGACGTCATTAATGAACAAATAAGCCTGAAACTGTGACTTAAACACCTTGTGCAAAGCTGGCATATAACACAGCGCTGCCCACATGGCTATTGCTCCTATAGCAGCTCATTTTGATCAGTTCTTTCATCTTTGGGTCGTTATATTTCTCACAGATTTCCGCTCGTTCTAAACCAGATACAGATAAGTAGCACAGTAAAGATTACATTCATATGAATGCATTAGAGAGCGATTGCGTGTGAATTAATTCTACCTGGCAGCGTCTCTCTACTAGTACTGAAGCTGTGGGATTTAGTTATTAAGAAATATATGCTAGAACTTTTCAGTTTCTAAGCTATTTTATTGAGAAATCACAGAACAGTGTTGACAATACATTGAATGATTCTGTGCACGTGATGTACTGTCTGAAGCCTATGTGTGTGTGTTACACTATGTGTGTGTGTTACACTATGTGTGTGCGTTACACTATGTGTGTGCGTTACACTATGTGTGTGCGTTACACTATGTGTGTGTGTTACACTATGTGTGCGTTACACTATGTGTGTGTGTTACACTATGTGTGTGCGTTACACTGTGTGTGTGTTACACTATGTGTGTGTTACACTATGTGTGTGTTACACTATGTCTGTGCGTTACACTATGTGTGTGTGTGTTACACTATGTGTGTGTGTTACACTATGTGTGTGCGTTACACTATGTGTGTGTGTTACACTATGTGTGTGTGTTACACTGTGTGTGTGTTACACTATGTGTGTGCGTTACACTATGTGTGTGTGTGTGTTACACTATGTGTGTGCGTTACACTATGTGTGTGTGTGTTACACTATGTGTGTGTGTTACACTATGTGTGTGCGTTACACTATGTGTGTGTGTTACACTATGTGTGTGCGTTACACTATGTGTGTGTGTTACACTATGTGTGTGTGTTACACTATGTGTGTGCGTTACACTATGTGTGTGTGTGTTACACTATGTGTGTGTTACACTATGTGTGTGTGTTACACTATGTGTGTGCGTTACACTGTGTGTGTGTTACACTATGTGTGTGTGTTACACTATGTGTGTGTGTTACACTATGTGTGTGTGTCACACTATGTCTGTGCGTTACATATCGCATGCAATATATCGCCCATCCCTACAGGAACGGAGGCCGATCTTTTGTAATGAATCCTATAACACTGTAAAAAAACAACCGTGATTTTAACGGTAAAAAAAATGCTACAGTAAAAACCTGGTAAATGGTTAACGGTAAGTGTAAAATTTACAGGGTAAACCGTAAACTGACGTTCCCAGAATTCCCTGCGTTGCATTTCAAATTTAGTTTGAATTTGATGTTTTTTCTTTGAAATAACTATGTTTTTTCTTATCAGTTATGCTTATTAGGGTTGTATGTTACATCTAATGTTGTTAAATTAATGTTTATTGCATATTTCAGTTTATTGAGAGTCACTATGATGGTGATTAGTGTTTGTGTGAATGATGCTTCTTCTATATACAGTATGTTATTATTTAAAAGCTGCTTTGGTTCATCATGTGACTCTCATCAGCTTTTGGTGGTTATCAGTGTATTACAAACAGATTTCAGTACTTCAATAGATTGGTATATTAACATTATATCAGTTAATGAAATTACGGTATTTAACTGTAAATTTAAGTTAAAACCTAAAATGTTGCTACTGTATTTTTTACAGTAGAACCACAGCTGCCAGTTTTTTGACGTAAATTGTTGAGGAGTTTCTCCTCTTAAAAATAAAGCTTCGAAATATGGATTTTGCAGCAAAGCTAGAACCATTTTTGTTCCCCCAAACAACCTTTCAGTGAACCGTTCTTAAAAGAACCAATTTTT
>CM041807.1:12866534-12879034 GCA_023376895.1 Aspiorhynchus laticeps
TTTTTAAATTCCTTGTTTTTATTATAATTCTTGTAATTCCTTATTTTTATTGTTGACTATTTTACTTCCTTTTATGTAAAGCACTTTGAATTACCACTGTGTATGAAATGTGCTATATAAATAAACTTGCCTTGCCTAATGGCTGTTTGATTCTAATGCGAGAGTCAATGAAAACAGGACTTAATGTGCTTCTATTACAGCTTGATTTACACAGATCCGCTATGAGGTTTGCAAGCTGCTTGTTGAAACATATTGGCCACGTACACACTGACAGTATGAAGTGAATCCTCTAATCTGAATCCTTCAACGTGTGTGTAAAGCAATGTAAAGCACTCCTGAAATTATAATGATAACCAGTGATGATAACCAGTGACCAGCTGTGAACAAGAAACATGGAAATCTGTTTATTGTTAAGTGAGGATAAGATGATGATAAAGGTGATCTAAATGTAAAAAACTAAGCATGAAAAATTGTATATTTAAATAAATAAATTAATTAATTTGTAAAAAATCAAATATTGGACGATAAAAAAAAAAAACAATTCTGAAAAAAAAAGTAAATACATAAAAAAGCTTTATTTTTTGTTGTGCTTGTTTGAAGAGCTGCACAAGTTTGACCCACATTTTGTGAATGTCTATATAAATATAGCCATAATAAGTAAAACATTTTTTTTTTAAATATTCATGCGATATGTTATGGTACCCTAATATGTGTCTCTGGAGCACAAAAGCAGTCATAAGTAACACAGGAATATTTGTAGCAATAGCCAACAATACATTGTATGAGTCAAAATTATACATTTTTCTTTTATGACAAAAACCATTAGGATATTAAGATCATGTTCCATGAAGATATTTTGTAAATCTCCTACCGTAAATATATCAAAACTTAATTTTTGATTAGTAATATGCATTGCTAAGAACTTCATTTGAACAACTTTAAAGATGATTTTTTCAATATTTAGATTTTTTTGCACCCTCAGATTCTAGATTTTCAAATATTGTCCTATCATAACAAACCATACATCAATGGAAAGCTATTTATTCAGCTTTCAGATCATGTATAAATCTCAATATAAAAAAATTGACCCTTATGACTGTTTTTGTGCTCCAGGGTCACATATGATATAATAGTCGCTACCTGAATGTTTCTAGAGTGATTTTTGGTTGTAGAATGTGGTTTCCACTCTTCTAAACAATTAAAATCCGTGTGTACAGAACAAGATGACCATATTAAGCTGTGTTATGCACACGGCCACTGTTTCCTACAGTCAAATGAGCCCTGTTTATCTTCTGTCATTGTGCAATCAGAATAACAGCTGAGCAATCCAGTCCTCCGTCTTGAGAGGCTTGTCCAGTAATGCTTAATATCAACACACACACGAGCCGAGAGCCGCTCTCTATACTGGGTCAAACTATCTGTTCTGAGCTGATCCTGCTGTGTACATCACAGTGACAGCACTTCATAACACACATATACACTATATAGACAAAAGTATTGGCACCCCTTCTTTAGAACAGATGCTCTTCCAAATATGTGGCAACAACGATGAAAACATAATTCATGTATTTAAAAATTGTATTTCATCTCTGTAGCAACAGTTTTGTAAGTGTCTAAAATGACTGAACCCATATGTACAAGTCATTGGTGTTTGGAAGGGGGTGCCAATACTTTTGTCTATATAGTGTATGTACAAGTCATTGGTGTTTGGTGATGAGTTTTTGGCTCAAGGTCTGCATTTACAGTCACACCAGAGGTGTTAAACTGGGATTAGGACTTGGTTTTATGCAGACCAGTCAAGTTCTTCCACACTGACTCAATCAATCATTTTCTTTTTGAACCTTGTCTTATACACAGAGACATTGTCATGTTAGAATAGAAAAGAGCCCAAACTGTTGCTATAATATTAGAAGCACACAATTTCCTAGAATATCATTATATGCTTTAACATTAAGATTTGTACTCATAGAAATTACTCATTGTTCGTGGGGGTGCCAATACTTTTGGCACTATAGTGTATATTATATACAGTACCATCCTCCCCGCTCCCTTACAGATGACGTTTAAGCGCTCATATTTCCAAAGAGCATGAAAAGGTTAAAATAGCAGAGAGTGTTTGCACCAATCCTTTTCCTATTATGTCATCACAACATTAATGTTCAAACAGAGGATTATTTTTGCCATCCGGACAGGGAAGTCTGACTGGAGAGAAGGAATAACATGAGACACAAACACAACAGGAAAGCATGACTGGATGCTTCCATGGCTTTAATAGAAAAACACATTCCCATTGTACTCGTTTGCATTTGACATACAGACGCCCCACTGATCTTTAACCTTTGGAAAATATAGATTGGTGAAAACATGTTTTGTTTTCTTCTTATGGGTTTTTATTCGAGAGACATTGTATAAACACTATATTGGAAGAGTACTAATAAATTGCAATTAGGGCTGTGACGGTGGCAGATTTTTACCCCCGCGGTGGTAATGGACCAACTGTTGTGTATAATTATATATATAATTCTGAAATGCAAAAATAAATAAATGAGGCTCAATCATATATTAACAAACGTGCGTGTTTATTTTAGCACTTCCGTCAGTGAACACTTAGTCTGCAAAACACTAAAATAAATATCAAAGGAATAATACAGTTAAATAGGAAAGTATCCTTAAATAACGCGAGCGGCGAGAGCTCATTATAATCAGTGATGCTGTCTACACTAGATGCGGCGCGATACAACACGACAGTCCCTCACAGACTGCCTCGTCCTATTTATGACGTACTGACACAACGTTCAACTGTCCTGTAGACAGACTCAACCTGTTGTGTTAGACGCGGCGTCCGGTTCAGACACGGTTCACTGTTCCACGTTAACTCCTCGTCTGCACGCGCTCTCTGTGGAATAGGAGTCGTGGTGTATGTTGCCACATCTCTTGTTGGCATCTTCCATTTACCGCTGTCTCGTTCGTATTTGGCCAGTTTGGAGAAAGCCTCACCAACACAAACCTGACCAGCCGGGCGTTTGCGATCACGTGAACTTGAAGACACTTGTACAAACGCGGATGGGTGACATGAATGGAAATGATTCCAGATCGGCGATGCAGTATTTGGTTTCCCAACAAGGTCCATCGCTCAACACTAAATAAATTAGCTGAATGCAGAATAAACTGCGCTCAAACCTGCCAATCTAAAGGAAACGCCGTGTATGGCGTTTGAGGTCATTTGTGAATTAGCATAGATTTATAGTCTAAATAAAACTATTTGCAACTGTTACTATATTACAGTTGTATAAACAACTTTGTATTATGCTTGTTATAAAGTGTGTGATGTCACGTGCACCACCGCCGGTGACGCGGTTGTCACGGAGACCGTCACAGCCCTAATTGCAATATTCCTTTCTAGCTGATTATTGAAATCTTAAGCTCTGACTCAGACATCAAAATGCTTGAGTTTGTTTAGAGTAGGGTTGCAAAGGGGTGGAAAAGTTCCAGTAAATTTCCGGAAACTTTCCAAAAATCCCGGTAAATTTCCAAAATTCCCGGTAAATTTCCAAAAATAACGAAAAGTTTCCAAAATTCCCGGTAAGTTTCCAAAATTTCTGGTAAGTTTCCAAAAATCCCGAAAAGTTTCCAAAATTTCTGGTAAGTTTCCAAAATTCCCGGTACATTTCCAAAAATCCCGAAAAGTTTCCAAAATTCCCGGTAAGTTTCCAAAAATCCCGAAAAGTTTCCAAAAATCCCAAAAAGTTTCCAAAATTTACTGGAAATTTTCCAACTTTTTGCAGCCCTAGTGTAGAGAGAAATTGATTTCAATCCAGACCTATTGAAAAAACATGCCAGGCATTTCTAAAAAAGAGCTTTTTAATCGTGCCTCATGTTCATCGGACTCGTACCTGAGCACTTCACAGGTGTAATGCTGTACCGGGTGCGCTAACGAGCACGTTTACTACATCAGAAAAGTCAAACATATAAAGCTGCTTATGTGATGCAAACATCAAAATATATTATTTACAATTCATGCACTCTGATAAACTCTAAGTGTTTCGAGCTCATAACATAATATAGTGTGAGGAAACGCATTAAAATAAGTCTTTGTTGATGAATAATCTGCCACTGTAATCATAGTTTGTGTAAATAGGGATAAAAGCTCTTGGTGTTTTACTGCCACTAGTGTTCACTTCAGCTGGATCTCTATACGTTTATGTGTGTTTTTGTGGGAATGTGTGTAGATGCACATTTTAGGCTTGTGTTGGCTGTGAATAGCGTTATTATCAGTGAGTTATCTATTCATCAGCAGCGATGTTAAACACACACATATGGAATTGATGACTGTTGTTGTGCTTTTCTCATGTAGTTCGGCTGGAATGAGTAAGTGGAAAGTTCTCGTCAGCTCTAGACAATAGAACAGGGTGTAAATGTGTTTAACGTCGCCAACAAAGACAGGATTTAACCTTCCTGCCTTCAGATGTGTATCCATACATCCTTCACACCACAAACACAATAAAAGCTGGCATTGAGCTGTTAGGTGACGGAAGTGAAGTTACAGGGAATGTTTAATGATAGTGTGAACAGATGCTTCAATGAGCGCTTATTACTTTTGATTTCTTGTGTAAATGTTCTTGATGGTGAATATTGAGGGTTTCTATACACTGCAAAAAATGCTTTTATTACTTTTTGTCTTGTTTTCAGCCAAAATATCTAAAAGTTCTTAAATCAAGAAGGATTTTCTAGACAAGTAAAAATTACTAGAGTTATATTAGTTAAAAATAAAAAAAATAAGGTCCTCAAAATTATAAAAAATAATTAAACTGACAGTAATAAAAAAGCAAATGAATACAAAAGATACAAATGAAACAAACTGTGCTTTAAGTTTTTTTTTTGTCTTGTTTCCAGCCAAAATATCTACAAAATCTTAAATCAAGAAGGATTTTTAAAATTATTGTCTTGTTTTCAGACAAAAATAGTCAAAATGAAGTGAGTTTTAGCTTAGAACAAGCAAAATAATCTTATTTCAAACAGAAAACAAAATTATTTTGCTTGTGTCAAGATCATTTTGACTTGTTTTTTCTGTAAAAACAAGAAATATATTTATTTGGCTGGAATATTTATAAATATGATATTTATTTGATATATTTTGGCTGGAAACAAGACAAAAAACTCTAAGAAAAGCATGTTTTGCGGCGTAGCATCTCTAATTGCATGCATTCATGCATTACATTAATAAAAATACATTTGTTGTGAATTTCAGTCTTGAGAAATACCAATACAATCACATGGCAACTATTTTATATATTGGCAAATTAGTGGCTAATATGAATTTGCATGCTCTCATATGATCTGCATACGCCTCAGTGATGATTAGGACCTTCATTCTTACTTATTATACAAAAATTGTACCTTTCTGTATGATTCACAGCGCGAGCATCACCTCATACAATAGTTTTCAGCATCTGTTGAAACTAGCCGATCAGAGATGATTCACAAACGTTTGTGTTCATTTGACATGTGTTCGCGCTATTAGCTGGTGATTAAAACAACTTGGACATCATGTCCAATTTTCAGAAGACACATATCATAGTGAATCACCACAGAACATGCAGATTTAATCATGGGTGTTCCCTTCATCGGATTACTTTCAGAAAATGATTCGGTTCAATTTTATGTGCCTTCTATTCACCTAGAATGAAAACTAAGCTAAGTTGAAGTCTCTTGATGCCAGATCTTTGAGTAATCAGCATAAGGTCATATTCTGGCCAAGATCCGGACAAGACGACTGTACTGTAATTCACTGTAATTCACTGTAATTCCCTGCAGGACATCAGCGGCCTGGTAATGTTTCTCAACCGGGCAAACCCAATGTTTCTCAAACCCAAACATCATTTGAGCTGCTAATCACAGCTTTCCTGCGATCTTGATTAGGCTGTTAAAAGCTTAATGGAGAAAACCACTGCAGCTTCTATGATGTCCGTGATGCAGAAAACACAGACGGAATCCAGTCATAAAAACTGAATTTACAGTTTAATGTCACGGAGTTTGTCAAAGTTTGGATGCATTAATCAAAAGCAGGTCACTTAAATCAAATGGTGATCTGGACTAGTATCTGATGTAAATCTGAATCCTGCATGTGTCTCTGTGTGAATGGAGCAGGGTTTTGTTTACTACATACACAGAGCGCGTGATTTCAGCGTCTGACGTCTCAATGAAGACATAAATACATCAACAATATCTCCAAAACTGATCAAAACCAGCATTTTACCATTTCATTTGAGTAAAACTAGTCATATCATATACACACAGAACTTTACTCGGCAACCCGTCAAAATAAAAGTCCTGTTTAACTTGAAGACATTGTGTCAGAAATAGCTATATTTCTATTATTTACTAGAATGTACGTAATACTACTACTACTGTTGAAAAATACTAACATTTATTTTTTTAAGAAGTAATCACAAAATATTTTAATTTTAATAGTAAATCCCCTTTATTTGCCAAAAATGTAAATGTTTAATTTTCATTAATTAAAATATATATTAAATCAATGTTTTATGGCTTCATCTGATAACCAGTAAAATTTAAATACACAACACATAATTTCCGCGGGGGGGGGGGGGGGGTGCATTTCATAAGCTACTGTAATAGTTTGTATGCATTCAAATAATTAGTCGTGCTGATAAAACACAGAATTTGGTAACAATAAAACATAAGGTGAGAAAAAAATTAAACATTTCATACGGCCCTAAACGTCATTTTTGTTACACTTTTAATACATTAATGTTAAATTGTATAAGTTTCATGATTTTAATTAATTAGATTAATACAATTTAATTCGACCATTAAAAAGGAGTCCAGAAAAATTAAAATGGAAAAAAATGAATTTAGAAAAAAATCAAACGGATTCCATAAGGCCCTATAAGCTTCCTTTGGTATTTAACATACAGTGTATTTCTGCATGGATCAGACGGTCTACAGCTCACGAAACACACGCTGATTCAGCTCTAATATACACAGAGGAAAGTCCTGCAAGAGCAGCTGAAACATCTCATTCATGAGGCACGGTGCATTCCAGCCAACGTCATAACATCTGTGCATTCAGCTGGTTCTGCTGTGAGTTAATTATCAAACTCCAGGCTGTCCTCCGGTGATTGGCTTCGGTCCTGAGATGATGACGCTGGGTCTGTGGTCAGCTATGGCTGTCAGTTCATAACGGTCCATGATTTAATGTGTGTGGAACAGCACATCACCATGCAATGTTAATGACATTGTTTACAAAGCTTTATTGTGTCCTGTGAGACCAAATCTACACGCACCCTTCCAACCGCTTTATTGAGCTGACGACATCAACATGAATTGTTCTGCTGTTTTGATTTAGAACGTGATGTGTTGGACATTAATGTTGTGTTCTGCTCACCAAGGCTGTGTTTATTTGATCAAAAATACAGTAAAAATTGTGAAATATTATTATGATTTAAAACAGCTGTTTTTTATGTTAATATGTATTAAACTGTAATTTATTTAAATGATCAAAGCTGTATTTTCAGCATCATTACTCCAGTCTTCAGTGTCACATGATCTTCAGAAATCATAATAATATGCTGCGCAAGAAACTGATTATTATCAATGTTGAAAACATGAATATTTTTATGGAAACCGTGATGCATTTTATTTTCCAGGATTCACAGATGAATAGAAAGTCCAAAAAGATGCATCCTTGATTAATAAAAGTATTAATTTCTAGTATAACAAATCACACTGATCCACAAGTTTTAATGGTTGTGTATTTTAAACACAATAGTAATGAATGATGCTGTGGTCCTAGTATATTTACATTAATTAATTTAACACTTAATGCCAAACCAGAATTCAGCAATTATGATATAAGCTCATAGTTTCCAAACTGAGAGGCTTTTTTCAAAACAGCAGCAGTGTATTTTTCTCATCATTTATGCCTTAAAATGAAAAGTTCTTTATCATTTTCATACCAGCTTCAAAATTGAAAGACGAATCTCAAACTGACTCGAATTCCACATTATTCTCAAATCCAGACCTGTCTGGAGAAGCTCAGAAAGTCAATCTGTATAGCTGTACTGTACTATATACTGTACTGTTTATAGTTCTTGTGGGTGGTCCAAGTTATGCACCAGATTGGACGTTTCTGAAGATCTGAACAGACACTGTCAAAACATATGGCCTCCTCCTTTTCAAGTGGTCCCCGGCAGATCTGCGCATTTGCTGATTCAGATCCGATATGCTGTTGTGGCCCAATAAAAGTAAAAGAGACAGTAGGTCTTTCATAAGAGACGCTTTGTGCCTCCGGAAGTGGAGACTAGAGGACAAATCAAAGAGCAAAGTTCCCAGGCTCCTGGAGGAGCTCAGATTGAGAGAAAGAGCAATAAAAGCCTCTGTGAGTCTGAGAAAATGAACAGATGGATCGCTTTCTGAACACTTGGTTGAAGCTGTCTGGATGTGCAATCTGTAATAACATGCCAAGGCAATTTCCTTCCCTAAATGAGATTTCTTTAATAAGCTGATATGCTGAATTGTATTGGCTTCATGTAAAAACAGCATATTAAATGCAGGGATGTGTTTTCAGCCGAGCGAAGCCCAGAAGAGCGCTACTGGAGAGCAGCGGTGTTTATGTAAGCGCTTGGCTGGATCAGAGCAGATGAAGCTTCGTTAATCAAATATCCTCGAGGCTCGTGTTTGTGATGGCAGCTCACGAGGTCAAATGTTCCACTGTTTTTGTGGCGTAAGCTAAAAATGCTGATAAGAAGACGAATGGTCATTGATCATGTTCTTGAGCAGTTCTGTATCCTGCTGAGTCTTTTAATGTCACCACAGTGAATCAGAACTGAGTTTGTCAAGCTCTGAAATGATCAAGACGCACCATGAAGTGGTTGTGCAGCTTTTTGCATGTCTTCTGAATTCGTATCATGGTTTTATGTGAGGAACAGAACAAAAACAAGCCAGTGAGAATCTTTTTGAGATTTCATAAGAGAAGAGTTTATGTCTGATTTGTGAACAAATTGTTTTGATGATCTGTTGATTCAGGCCACACAACCATTCTGAATGATTTGTTCATGAATCAGGTTGATCTAGTTCTTGAGTTCAACTCACTGATTCACTGATTCACTGATCCACCGATTCACTGATTCACTAATCCACTGATCCACTGATTCACTGATTCACTGATCCACTGATTCACTGATCCACTGATCCACCGATTCACTGATTCACTGATCCACTGATTCACTGATCCACTGATCCACCGATTCTCTAATCCATTGATTCACTGATCCACTGATCCACCGATTCACTGATCCACTGATTCACTGATCCACCGATTCACTGATCCACTGATTCACTGATCCACTGATCCACTAATCCACCGATTCTCTAATCCATTGATTCACTGATCCACTGATCCACCGATTCACTAATTCACTGATTCTCTGATCCACTGATTCACTGATCCACTGATCCACCGATTCTCTAATCCATTGATTCACTGATCCACTGATTCACTGATCCACTGATTCACTGATTCACTGATCCACTGATCCACCGATTCTCTAATCCATTGATTCACTGATCCACCGATTCTCTAATCCATTGATTCACTGATCCACTGATCCGCCGATTCACTAATTCACTGATTCACTGATCCACTGATTCACTGATTCACTGATCCATCGATTCACAGATCCACTGATTCACTGATCCACTGATTCACTGATCCACAGATCCACTGATTCACTGATCCATCGATTCACTAATATACTGATTCACTGATCCACTGATTCACTGATCCACTGATTCACTGATCCATCGATTCACTAATCCACTGATTCACTGATCCACTGATTCACTGATCCATCGATTCACTAATCCACTGATTCACTGGTCCACTGATTCAATGATCCACCGATTCTCTAATCCATTGATTCACTGATCCACTGATCCACCGATTCACTAATTCACTGATTCATTGATCCACTGATTCACTGATCCACTGATCCATCGATTCACTAATCCACTGATTCTCTAATCCAGGGGTCATCAAACTTGATCCTGGAGGGCCGGTGTCCTGCAGAGTTTAGCTCCAACTTGCCTCAACACACCTGCCTTGAAGTTTGAAGTATACCTGTTAAGAGCTTGATTAGCTGCTTCAGGTGTGTTTGATTAGGGTAGGAGCTAAACTCTGCAGGGACACCGGCCCTCCAGGACCGAGCTTGGTGACCCCTGCTCTAATCCATTGATTCACTGATCCACCGATTCATTAATTCACTGATTCACTGATCCATCGATTCACAGATCCACTGATTCACTGATCCATCGATTCACTAATATACTGATTCACTGATCCACTGATTCACTGATCCATCGATTCACTAATCCACTGATTCACTGGTCCACTGATTCAATGATCCACCGATTCTCTAATCCATTAATTCACTGATCCTCTGATCCACTGATCCACCGATTCACTAATTCACTGATTCACTGATCCACTGATCCACTGATTCACTGATCCACTGATTCACTGATTCACTGATTCACTGATCCACTGATTCACTGATTCACTGATCCATCGATTCACTAATTCACTGATTCACTGATCCACTGATCCACTGATTCACTGATCCACTGATTCACTGATTCACTGATCCATCGATTCACTAATCCACCGATTCTCTAATTCACTGATCCACTGATTCACTGATCCATCGATTCACTAATCCACCGATTCTCTAATCCATTGATTCACTGATCCACCGATTCATTAATTCACTGATTCACTGATCCACTGATTCACTAATTCACTGATTCACTGATCCACTGATTCACTAATTCACTGATTCACTGATTCACTGATCCATCGATTCACTAATCCACCGATTCTCTAATTCACTGATCCACTGATTCACTGATCCATCGATTCACTAATCCACCGATTCTCTAATCCATTGATTCACTGATCCACCGATTCATTAATTCACTGATTCACTGATCCATCGATTCACTAATCCGCCGATTCTCTAATCCATTGATTCACTGATTCACTGATCCATCAATTCACTAATCCACTGATTCCCAGATTCCCTGATTCACTGATCCTCTGATTCACCGATTCACTAAAACACTGATCCACCGATTCACTGATTCACTAATCCACTGATTCACCGATTCACTAATCCACTGATTCACTGATTCACTAATCCACTGATCCACCGATTCACTGATTCACTGATCCACTGATCCACCGATTCACTGATTCACTGATCCTCTGATTCACTGATCCTCTGATCCTCTGATCCACCGATTCACTGATTCACTGATTCGGTTGCAGCTGCTCACAAGAGAGGACATTATCAGTGAATAATGATTTAAATCTGAAATAATCAAGTTTCAAGTTTCAAGTTTTATTTGTCACATACACGACTATACAGAGATTGTATAACCAGCAGTGAAATGTGAATATGACTTATGAATATGAAGTAATGACTTATATTTGACTTTAGAAGACTTGTAATATAGTGCACAAGTCACATGAGCCACTTTTATGATACATATATGGTGCTTTTATGTCCTTTATGAAGCTTCAGTCCTCATTCACTTACATTATATTGAAAATATCATGTCTTAAATGCAGGTTATTATAGTAATCTAGAACTGAATGGTAAGTAAATGATGACAGACTTCTCAGTTTTGGTGATCTATCTCTTTAATAATGTTTTTGTATGTCCCTTTGGCAGCTTCGGTCAGTGAATGTGTGCCGTGAAAGTTTAGTGTTGCTTTTCAAAGATTATAAAGAGTATTAAAGCTTGGAGAAGTATGTGTGATGAACAGATAGAGGAGGATTTACAGGATTCAGTCAATCTGAGGAACGAGAGAAGAGCCGCAGCGGGGCTTGAGTTTGATACGATTATGCCTTATGATTAGGCCTCCAACGATTATGAAAATACAGTAATCGAGATAAAACGATTATTACACCCCATCCCGCCCCCTTTCCATCAGAGCTCTTTCACTCCTCCATAAAAGCCCAATTTCACATGCAAATCAGTAAAATCATGTAGCGAGACTTTTGCAGAATGGGACGTGCTTGCTATATTAAAGTTGATTATATTTATTAATGTTTTTAAAAGCGTGAAAGAGAACTTGCGCTGTTCCTCGGGAAGATTACTGTGTATGCGCTCAGAGACATCTTTTAGCACCTAAACGGTCAAATACAGGCACAATGCAGCGCTTAGTGATTATTCACGTAAACCCTCGTCGGTTATGTAATAAATGAATGTAAAGAGTTGAGAATGAAAATACATGCGTAACAGTAAATTGTATCCGTGCCTCTCTTAAAGAGACAGCGCGCTATTTTCCTGCTGCAGACTGTGTGCTTAATATTAATCAAACTACAAAAGACAAAGACAAAATCTCTCACTGCTCTTCACAGAAGGACTTTTGTAGCTTTAATAAGAAACAAAGGAAGTTTAATTCTTACAGTGAAG
>CM041807.1:12884034-12886534 GCA_023376895.1 Aspiorhynchus laticeps
AATATGACACAAACATGCAATTTTTAATTATATTAAATAACACAAATATGCTTTATGTATTTAATCCCATTTTATTTACTGATGTCTTTGCTACTGACCTTCGATGATCTACTTCAACCATACCAATAAGCAAAAATAACTTTAGATAAACATAAACATTTTTTTATTGCTGATCGAAGAGTGTTGAGCTTTCTTTACGTATTAATTTACGTTAAGGCTTCACATATGCCAAATTAGAACTTTTTAATATTAAAAACAAACAATCAAACCCAGGCCAGATTTAAAACGTAACGCAAAAGTAACGTAATGCATTACTTTCCATAAAAAGTAAAAATGTAACGTAATATTGTAATGCATTACTTTTAAAAGTAACTTTTCCCAACACTAACTATGACTATAGTCTTATTGATATTTTTAATATTTATTTTTTGTTTTTCACTTAAATGCTTTTCATTATGCATTTGTCATTTTTATGTAATTTCTTAATTTTTTTTAAATGTGTATATGTAGTATTTATACATTTTTAGCTTTTGATCTGTTTTTAGTTGTTTTAATACTACAATTAATTGCTTCTATTCTCCTCATTTGTAAGTCACTTTGGATAAAAGCGTCTGCTAAATGACTAAATATAAATATATATTGAGGTAGAGGTTATGCTGGATTTGTACAGAATGTAGGGACAGATTCGATGGATGAACAACACATTAAATATATTAAAAGTGACCTTAAATATAAAATATTACATTGTTATTGTCTCAGGATTCTTCCTGAACTCAAGACAACTTCTTGATTGAACAGGATTTAACCCGTTTAATCCCAGCGTTCACAATAGTGACCGTAAAGAAGGTTAATTTATAAAGCTCTAAAAACTTACTGACTGATGTTTTAGTGACTTCCTGCAAATATGGAAACAATATAGTGTCTCTATTAAATATGTGCAGTGTGTCACATGATTAGTGCAGATGGTCACATGACCAGAGCAGAATCTTGAGAAGATGATAACTGCATCAAAGCTCTGAAACGAAAGGCTAGTAAAGTATGTTAACATAAAGATATGGCAAAGATTTTTGGCACACATTATCTTTAAAGTGTCTAGTATTAATATATGTATTCACATATATTCAGTTTTATTGAGTGTGGTCATAGAGTGAGTAAACATGTTGACGGTCACAATAGTGACCGCTGGGATAACAGTGAGTTTAGGAATACAATATAAATCAGATGCAGTTATTAGTGAAAATGAAAATAAAATGTTGCAATGACAAAATATTGCACTAAATTAAAAATTAAAATGTTACAAAAAATCTACAATAATGATGTTGTAATACTCGTAGCATTAACGTAAAAAAAAATTGTTAGATTTTACAAAAATTAACAATTTTGAAATACGGTGATGGTTGAATTTTTTAGTTTTTTATCTTAGTGTTCCTATCAATGTTGCATAAAGTTTTTTTATGCATAATAGTAACCGTGATCAAACAGTTTAAAATAGCTGGGCTAAGATATATAACAATTTTAATTTCAATTTATAAATATGGTATTTCAGTCCACACATTATCCCACCGGTCACAATTGTGACCGAACATAAAACACAATTTTTCACACACTTTTCCAAAAAAAAAAAAAATAATAATTATTGATTATTTCAAAGGGTTGATTGTGACACATCATTTGGATATTTTCATGTCTGGGAAAAATTTGGGATTAATCAAGAATCCTGAAAAATCAATTATATGACCGTCTCCACAAACAATATTAATGTTTTCAACATTGATAATAATCAGTTTCTTGAGCAGCATATTATTATGATCTCTGAAGATCATGTGACACTGAAGACTGCAGTAATGATGCTGAAAATACAGCTTTGATCATTTAAATAAATTACAGTTTAACACATATTCACATAGAAAACAGCTGTTTTACATTACAATAATATTTCACAATTTTTACTGTGTTTTTGCTCAAATAAATGCAGTTGTGCTGAGCAGAAGAGACTCTTTCAGAGACAGTAGATATGATTCTCGCTGCTCAGGTATCGCTGGCTCAGGTATAAACAGATGTGAATGGAGTGATTTCAGATACACATCATGAACAGATGTGTGCTAATACTCCGGTCCTGATCTCCTCGTGTGCACCATAAACACGCTCTCTTCAGCTCCTCAGCATCTGCAGTGTTTGTGTTGCTCAGCGGCTGATATCGGCTCGTTGTCTTCTGTGTTTCTGCTTCGTCTTCATTCACAGCCGGAGACTCATCAGAATCAAGAGATGCTTCATAGTTTAGCAAAGGTTCACAACAGCTGAAGTATTGCTTAAAAAAGAGCGTCTTCTGCCAAATATGATCAATCATCATCAGTCATAATGAGCACACACACAATCTCCTCAAGAAACGTCATCAAGTCACTGTAATGCAGAGAATCTGGACTCATGCATACAGTATATGTTTTGAAGTTTGCATGCATGAAACATTTATGTGGTTAAATATAACTATAGATCTGCGTCG
>CM041807.1:12891534-12896534 GCA_023376895.1 Aspiorhynchus laticeps
CATTAAATTGATCAGAAGTGACAGTAAAGACATTTATAATGTTACAAAAGTGTTACAAATGTTGCAATCCTCCCACAAACTACACCCCTGCCGACAATGATGCTACATAATGTCATTTATAAAGTTACAAAAGTTTCTATTTCAAATAAATGCTGTTCTTTTGAGCTTTCTATTAATCTGTGAATCATGAAAAATAAAATGCATCAATTTCCACAAAAATATTAATGTTTTCAACATTGATAATAATCAGTTTCTTGAGCATTTCTGAAGATCATGTGACACTGAAGACTGCAGTAATGATGCTGAAAATACAGCTTTGATCATTTAAATAAATTACAGTTTAACACATATTCACATAGAAAACAGCTGTTTTACATTATAATAATATTTCACAATTTCTACTGTGTTTTTGATCAAATCAATGCAGCAGAAGAGACTCTTTCAGAAACGTAAATCTGATTTGAATGCTAGTGTTTACAATTCTTTAACGTGAAAATTAGAAAATAAGGCTGCCAAGCACTGAATTTGCTGCTTATCTTTGACTGTAACTGAGTCTCTAGGGAAAGTGCTCTGAAATCAAAGGCGTCTCTAGGAAATCCGGTGTTTGTGTGGATTACAGCGGCTGAAGAGATGGCAGATCATGGTTTAGTGTGTCTGGGTGATCTCGCTCGTCTCTCTGTGTCCTGAAGCAAAGGTCAGCGCTGCCGAACCCATTATAAACACTGTTATTCACATTGTAATCATTCTACTCGTTTATTTACTCTTGGGTAAGCGCTTGGTGCTCAGATCCAGTGCTGTTCTGGTGTATGAGCTCATGGATGAAGCGAGGTCTTTCCATCATGTAGATCGCCTCCTCTGAGGCTCATGGGAGCGTCTATAGATTGAGTTTAACACTCCTCCCTGTGCCGCACGATCTGCCAAATTCAAGACCTCATGTTGGACGACTGCATTCTGCTGCATTTGCTCATTTTCTCACTAAAAACACTTGATCTGTGAGCTCAGACGGAGTCAGCGATGACCTTCACGCTCGCGCTCTACTTCTACGTTTACACACTTAATTTGTTTATATCTCAGAATGTGATTTTCTCAATGTGAGCCTGTTTCTGAATCTGTGTTTCATCATCACACTCACTTCCATGGACCTCGGTGGATTTCTCTCATGTTCTCGTCATTTCTGATCGAACACAAGATCTGGATCTCTGGGATTCATGCACCATATGTGACCCTGGAGCACAAAACCAGTCTTTAGGGTCAATTTTTCGAAATTGAGATGTATGCATCATCTGAAAGCTGAATAAATAGCTTTCCATTGATGTATGGTTTGTTATGATAGGATAATATTTGAAAATCTGGAATCTGAGGGTGCAAAAAAATCACAATATTGAGAAAATCACCTTTAAAGTTGTTCAAATGAAGTTCTTAGCAATGCATATTACTAATCAAAAATTAAGTTTTAATATATTTACGATAGTTAATTTACAAAATATCTTCATGGAACATGATCTTAATATCCTAATGATTTTTGGCATTAAAGAAAAATGTATAATTTTGACCCATACAATGTATTGTTGGTTATTGCTACTAATATACCTGTGTTATTATGACTGCTTTTGTGCTCCAGGCTCACATATATCACTGGACCTCAAAGAGAAATATATTTACCGTTAACATTAAATGTATTACGCAGTCACAGGTGGTAATACTGAGCTTTAACAACACTAAAGCAGTGGTTTGCATGAGAGGATCAAGAATACTGTGGTTTAAAGTCACTGCACAGAGATGGACAGCTCAGATTTCATACAGCTTTGATTGATTTGCTTGATAGACATTGGTTTTAATTGGAATTTGTGGTTAATCTGAATGAATCTGAAGCATCTGACTGATTCTGTAATGTCTTCTCTTTGAATATTGGAATGTGATTGGAATAGTACACTCATATTAGCAAAATATCAAGGTCATTGAGCAGCTAAATGATCCATTGTCACTACACTCTTAAAAATAAAGGTGCTTCAAAAGGTTCTTCAAGCGATGACATAGAAGAACATTTTTGGTTCCACAAAGAACCATTCAGTCGAAGATCATCTCTTTCTTATCTTTTTATAATCTGAAGAACTTCTTTCGCCACAAACACCCTTCAAAGCTTCTTCAGATGTTAAAGATTCCTTATGGAAACATTTAGACAAAAAGGTTCTTCTATGGCATCGTGAAGCAGCTTTATTATTAAGAGTGTAGTGTGGAGATTTATGAACAAAGTCACTTTCAAGCTAAGCAGCGTCCTGCTGATCAATGAGATGAGTTTTCACGACCATCTGAACGTGAACCTCTTGTCTTCAAACGACTTCTGATGGACTCCATACGGCTGTCTCTGCGGTAATGTGATGAACTCATAACCTTTGGTCCATTCCACAGAAAAGAGACGCAATAAAGTGCTCCTTGTTCCTCGTTACACTTGACCTCAGCCCACCGAGAGCCAGTAGCCTTCAGAAGCCTTTGCCTGTCCAGTCTTCATCTGGTCTGGAGTGAACCTCTCTGCTCCGATAAATACACACCATTCCCAAATGTCTTCATACTGGCTGAGTGTTTCCACTGGTTGCACAACAGACTGGTGAAATCGTGTTATTGGGCACATCATGAACGGACAAGTGTGCACGTGCAAATAATTGATAACAGATTATTGGCGTGATCGAGTGTGTTTACTGACCTACATGATCACACATTATTAGGCTGAAGTTATTAGATTATTATCACTTGTGAACATATTCACTGATGTAAACAAGTCTCTAAACTCAAGCATGCTTTCATGCATATAAAGATGTAAATACATTTTGGTAACACTTTACTTTAAACCTTTATATACAGTTTACATGCACCTTGCAGAATGTTAATTGTTTTACCAAAATAAGAGGGATCGTACAAAATGCATGTTGTTGTTTATTTAGCACTGAGCTGAATAAGATATTTCACATAAAAGACATTTACATATAGACCATAAGAGAAAATAATAGTTGAATTTATAAAAATGACCCGGTTCAAAAGTTTTCAACCCCTTGATTCTTAACACTGTGTTGTTAGCTGAATGGTGTGTTTTTTAGTTTAGTGATAGTTGTTCATGAGTCCCTTGTTTGTCCTGAACAGATAAACTGCTGCTGTTCTTCAGAAAAACCCTTCAGCTCCCACAAATTCTTTGGTTTTCCAGCATTTTAGTGTATTTGAACCCTTTCCAGCAGTGACTGTATGATTTTGAGATGCATCTTTTCACACTGAGGACAACTGAGGGACTCATGTACAACTATTAAAAAAGGTTCAAATGCTCACCGATGCTCCAGAAGGAAACACCATGCATTAAGAGCCGGGGCGTGAAAACTTTTGAACAGAATGAAGTTGTGTACATTTTTCTTATTTTGCCAAAATATATATATATATTTTCTTTTATTACTGCCCTTTAGAAGTTACAGAAGATACTCACATGTTTTCCAGAAGACAAAATAAGTGAAATTTACCCTGATCTTCAAATTCAAAAAGTTTTCACTATTGTATAATTCCATGAATAATTGTAACTGCAGTTATAATACGTTGTGATCTTATTTATTCACTGTTACACAAAGTAGCTACAATGCATTAAAACATGACGAGCAACCAATTTCAGAGGTATCTGCAAAGTATTCTAATGCATTTGGTTACAAATAATTCTGAATAGATATAATGCATTATAATGGAGTACCTTGTTTATGAAAGCTTCAATGCAAGAGTGCCTATTATTATTATTTTCTCCTTGTGATTGTCTCTGGTCGGCATCACAGGATAATTCAGCATTGGTGCAGCTGACTAATAACATGAACCATATTTATGAGTGTGCACAAATATATATTGATTATAGGACACGTTAGTGAGCGTATCTGCTGTATTTGGTGTCTGTGAGGTTGAACATCTTCTAGGTCTTGTATTGCCAGGTTTCTGACTTCACAATCTCCTCATTGGTTTTATTTACTCAGCTGCATCAGATCATGTGTATAAACACTCACTCTCGTTGATATGACTCATGAATTGGTGTCTGGCCTGCTTTATATCAGTATGTCAAAGAAAACACGTTGAACCTGAATTGAAGCTCTGTCATTAGTATATGTGAGCCTGGAGCACAAAGAGTCAATAAGAGTCAATTTTTTAAATTGAGATTTGAATAAATAATATTTCCATTGATGTATGGTTTGTTATGATAGGACAATATTTTAAAATCTGGAATCTGAGGGTGCAAAAAAAATCAAAATATTGAGAAAATCATCTTTAAAGTTGTTCAAATGAAGTCTTAGCAATGCATATTACTAATCAATAATTAAGTTTTGATATATTTACGGTAGGAAATTTACTAAATATCTTCTTACTATCCTAATGATTTTTGGCATAAAAGCAAAATCTATAATTTTGACCCATACAATGTATTGTTGTCTATTGCTACAAATATACCTGTGTTACTGATGACTGCTTTTGTGCTGCAGAGACACACATGAGCAGAAACTCTTCGTTCTGAGTTGAGCTGTTGTTGTGCTAACATGGCATTTCTTGCTATAGTGTGGCATTAAAGTGCCTGTGGTCCAGATCTCCAGCACGTTCCTCGCAGCAGATCCATTAGCCACACTAACCTCTTCCAGATGATCTTCTGTAACAGAGCGGCTGATTGTTTGTGCTTCTGCGCTCTAATCAAGACCATGTGTGCGCTTCAGCGTTCTGGTCCAGATACGGCTCGGTTTGGCTGATTCGGTTAAATGTAAATGATGCTAAAGTCTGATGCACTCTGCTGCAGACGCTGCTGTTTTGGTTTCTCGTCTGAGAGGGAAACAATCAGATCTTTTGTGAAAACAGCAGACGATTGAAGTGAAGCTGTAGGAGCTGCAGGGATGCCTGGAGGCGGTTTACAGCCCCGGATCAAATGTGTGTGCTAATAAAACTGCAGGACTGCTCAGCACATAAACAGGAAAATGCATGGCGTGATTATAAAGACTTTT
>CM041807.1:12901534-12904034 GCA_023376895.1 Aspiorhynchus laticeps
ACTGAATATATGCATTTTACAATGGCTCTGTTTTGACATCTGAATTTTAAACTTTTTTAACCTTTTGCATTTTCACTGATTAAGTGGAAAGTGTAACAAAAATGACATGTTTAGGCTCGTATGAAATGTTTTATTTTTTTCTCACCTTATGTTTTATTGTTATCAAATTCTGTGTTTTATCAGCACGACAAATTATTTGAATTCATACAAACAATTTGTATTTATTCTTACAGTAGCTTATGAAATGCCCCCCCCCCTCAGAAATTATGTGTTGTGTATTTAAATTTTACTGTTTATCAGATGAAGCCATAAAACATTGATTTAATTTATATTTTAATTAATGAAAATTAAACATTTTATTTTTTGGCAAATAGACATTTAAATTTTTGGCAAATAAATAATTAAAATTAAAATATTTTGTGATTATTTCTTTAAAAAACAAATGTTATTATTTGTCAACAGTAGTAGTAGTATTACGTTCATTCTACTAAATAATAGTAATATAGCTATTTCTGACACAATGTCTTCAAGTTAAACAGGACTTTTATTTTGACGGGTTGCCGAGTAAAGTTCTGTGTGTATATGATATGACTAGTTTTACTCAAATGAAATGGTAAAATGCTGGTTTTGATCAGTTTTGGAGATATTGTTGATGTATTTATGTCTTCATTGAGACGTCAGACGCTGAAATCACGCGCTCTGTGTATGTAGTAAACAAAACCCTGCTCCATTCACACAGAGACACATGCAGGATTCAGATTCACATCAGATACTAGTCCAGATCACCATTTGATTTAAGTGACCTGCTTTTGATTAATGCATCCAAACTTTGACAAACTCCGTGACATTAAACTGTAACTTCTGTTTCTATGACTGGATTCCACGATTTCTGCATCACGCAAATCATAGAGCCCTAAGCATGGTTGTAAATAAAATCAGCCAGTGGCATGTCCTGTATGTGTCTGAAGTGATTAAAGCGCTTGCATTAAGATGAGCAGCTGAGCATACGTCACGACACAGATGTTCTGTATCACCGGCGCAGCAGACGCCAACACATTGATTTGTGGCTCGTTCACATTCTGAACAACATTGGACAACATCAGCCGCGCCACAAGACCGACAACGTGGCAGTCTGACACCAGTGAGACTTGTTTTAATGTCTTCAGACCCTGAAGAGCATGCGTTTGTTTCCCCTTTTGTTCTCCTCTTAAAAAGAAAAAAAACTTTCAAAGGATATTTCAACATAAAACTTTACTCATGTCGTTTCAATCCTGTATGACTTTCTTTCTTCTGTAAAACACAAAAGGAGATATTTAACACAATGTCCAAGCTGCTCCTTTCCATGCAAAGCAAGCATACAGTGACTAAGGACAGAAAAGAACCATATACAGTATTATAATAACTGTAATATTGCTGTTACTGTAGTAACATGAGTCTCAGATGAAGAAAAGCTGTGTTTGGTCAGAGAAAGAGCTTGTCCGTCAGACGTCACGGTCAGTTTGGGCAGCAAACAGCTGCAGAGCTTCAGACTTCATGTCAAGAGTATTTCTTGAGAGATACACAACACATAACAGTTGTGTTAATTGGTTACGAAACGCAGCCTTTCATACTTCTGTAATGAGCAGATCAGTGTGTTAGGAGTACACACACACACACACACTCACACACACACACTCACTCACTCACTCACTCACACTCACATTTATCCTCATTTATGTTTTCAGTTAGAAAATATAAAAAGTTTTAGTTTAAAAACTGATATTTATAGCTTATATGAGCTGACTGCACACAGAACAGAAGCCAAAATACAGCTATTATTATTTATGACGAGCTGTGTTTTGCAGTTTGGGTTTCATAATTCACCACACACTGACAGTTGCCTGTTTCCACAATGCTTGATGTTTTATATGCACTTATTTGGATTATTTTAGACTAATTAGATTTCTCTGTGAGTGGAGCTAAACAATGATCTGTTTCTCTTTACGATTGCACATTTTGTGGCGAAAGATTTCCTAATGCAAATTTCAAAAGCAGTTCAAGTTGTTCTCACAGATTCAGCACTGATACAGTGTCTCGAGTGTGAGCCGCGCTCACCACAGCACTACACTACTGACTTCAGGCTACATGCACCTTTCTGACCACAGAATGTTGTGACGTGCCTTTATTGTGTAGTATCTGGCAAAAACACATTTATCTGGAAGCCTGTTTCTGCCACGGAACACAAAAATAAATCACTTTTTAAATTTTACAATTCTTTCTTTTTCCTCAGTTCCGTTCAGGTTTGTAGTGTTTAGTGTTGCATCAGAGTGCATTGCACTTAAATCAGCACAAACACTCATCCATCCATCTGTGTGTGTGTGAGTCAAGTCACCATTATTTATATATCGCTTTTTACAATGACTGTGTCAAAGCAGCTTTACAGTATTAAACAGGGAAATAGTGTGCTGTTCTCCACTGGCCAGATGAAACCAGTAGTTTAATTCTAGGCTGCAGCAGAGTC
>CM041807.1:12916534-12961534 GCA_023376895.1 Aspiorhynchus laticeps
CGCCTGGACCTCCCGGACCCCCAGGAACATACAAGTATCCGGTATGTACCATTATATGTTAGTGTGCATATTGATATAATTATGTATGTCATAACAGCAGATGGCTAGACTGTGAGTGTTTCCCACGAGCAGGACGGCATGGACGGCTCCGGATCCAGCTTTGTGGATTTGGACAGTGACACAGAGCTGATACGGGTGAGTTATTACCATCACAGGAGCCGAATAAACTCTGACACATGGAAAATTATTTAACGCTGAACAAAATTAGACATGAGGTAGTTATTATATACATGTGTAAGATGTGCAGATATGAGTTGTCAGACAAAGAATTTGGTGCTCAGGTTAATTGTCATTGTTTTGGACTCTCATCAGGGTCCTCCAGGGCCACCGGGACCTCCGGGCCCTTCTGTCGGAGCTCATCCGGGGCCCATCGGGCCTCCAGGGGCTCCTGGAAGAGACGGGGAGACGGGCAAACCTGGAGTCCCGGTGAGTGAGGATCAGTACTGATTCACAGAGAAACAGACCTGAGCTAAAGCTCATGCCAAAATCAAAGCTCAGTTATTATTTAATCACACATTCCTCATTAATAAACTGTCTGATTTACTTTGAATGGAGACACTATTGATGACCAAAATTTTTTTGCACTATATATATATATATATAAGTTTTCTCTTAAACTATACAATAATTGAATTAGTATCATATAATGTATATAGTAATTATAATGTATAATATATCATATAAATGTACACAACATTCAATAGTAACCAATGAATTAAATTGCTGAAAAGTGACAGTAAAGACATTTTATAATGTTAAAAAACTATTTAATTTCAAATAAATGTTGGTCTTTTCTATTCACTAAAGAGTAAAAAAAAAAAGATGTTTCCACAAAAATATTGTGCAGCACGACTGTTTTCAACATTGATGATAATCATAAATGTTTCAAATCAGCATATTATTATGATTTCTGAAGATCATGTGACACTGAAGACTGCAGTAATGATGCTGAAAATACAGCTTTGATCACAGAAATAAATTACAGTTTAACACATATTCACATAGAAAACAGCTGTTTTACATTATAATAATATTTCACAATTTCTACTGTATTTTTGTTTAAATAAGTGCAGCTTTGATGAGCAGAAGCCAACCAAACTCTTCTTTCAAAAATGTTTATGTAAAACAGTCCACTTTTATTTACTGTAGTTTTCTGATCATTTTTGTAGCTTTAGTCTACATTAATTTTGATTGTGTGGAAAAGAGCAGCGTGAACATTTTGCAGAACATCTCCTGTGTGTCTGAGTCCTGATGGAGGACTGGTTTAGTGGCTCTGGACTCAGATGAGGTTGAGCTTCTGTCACACGAGCCAAAGACAGTGGTCTCTCCATCATGATCCAGACACAGAAATCTCATTCTCACGTTCATCACACGCAGCCTTCATAATCACGTCACAATCAAGTGTGTGAAACATGTCCTCCATGATGGAGAAACACACTTCTGACTGTAAAAGGAGCCGTTATTTAGCAGATGGAATAAAATACATGCACTAAAGCACTACTTCACTGTACTATAGAAGCTTGTTTCCAACATCAAACAAGCTTTTATAGTACAGTAAAGTAGTGCTTTAAAAAGAGAGAGAAAAAAGTATGTTATCTATTATATCTCATGATTTTTTTTTATTTTTATTATTTTATTTATTTATTTATTTTTGCAATTCTGAGTTTATATCTCATGATTTTGTTTTTATTAATATTTTTTTATTATTATTATTTTTGTTGCAATTCTGAGTTTATATCTCATTGTTTTAATTTTTTTTTTCTTGCATTTCAGAGAAAAACAAGTCAGAATAGCAAAGAAAAAAATCAGAATTGAGAGTTATGGCAATTCTGAGTTTATATATATATATTGCAGTTCTGACTTTTTTCTGAATTCTAAGTTTGCATTGAATAAAACATTTTTAAAAACTTTAAAATGTATCTTTTGGGGGGGGGGGTGTTATTGTGACGTTCTATCTCACAATTATTTTGCTCGTAATTCTGAGTTTATATAAATATACATATTAAAATGTCTTTATATAAAAAGACAGAATTGTGAGAGATAAACTCAGAATTGCATATTTCTTTTTATCCTGTGCTGGAAGGACGCTTCCATAATGTAAAATGGAATAATAAATAAATATTAAATTCTTAATGAAAGTCCTTTAGATGTCATAATGCCATTACCGGACCGTTTGAAGTGTTATTACAGTTATGAGAAACATTACATACTTATCCAGACCTCCGGATTGAAGTAATTGTTCCCAAATGTTTCGTCTTGGGTGAAAATGAAAATTAATATTTTTTTCCCAAGACGATCAGATTAGCATTAATCCAATAAAGTTTTGAGCTGAACATTGACTCGTAAAGCTGTGAATCAAGCTCTGATCGGCTTGAAGGAGAGCGAGATGATGAAGGAGTTCAGGTTTCATTTCTTCTTCATATGAGCTGATCTTCATCTGCTGAGCTTACAGTATATGATGTGTTATGATGGAGATATGACAAAAATACTACTAACTTCCTGTTTCCTGCTTAATCTGTTAACTGTCGGTTCCACTTTTTGAGTATAGGCCTGAAAATGCCATTTCCAATTTAAATTATTATAAATGTTGAATGCAGCGACTTAAGGTTTGTCTCTATTTAAAGAAGACACTTGGCAGATTATTGTAGAGGTGAAAAAAGTTATAAAAATTATATTACAAAAAACTTATGGAAGTTTAAGTTTATGAAAATATAATTTTTTTTAATTTAAATATTTATATTTTATGTAAAATATATATTTTACATAACATGTTTTACTCTAAAACTGCTAGAAAATCAAAACTAAAATTATAAACAAGTTGTGTTCCAAATTTGAGGTTGATATCTCAAAAAATGAGCTTTGAGTGAGATTGTGTTTGGGTGCAGTACCAAGCTTCTCCACTAGATGACCATCAAACCCCATTAGTGACCATATAAGGGCGTCTCCACTAGATGACCATCAAACCCCATTAGTGACCATATAAGAGCGTCTCCACTAGATGACCATCAAACCCCATTAGTGACCATATAAGGGCGTCTCCACTAGATGACCATCAAACCCCATTAGTGACCATATAAGGGCGTCTCCACTAGATGACCATCGAACCCCATTAGTGACCATATAAGGGCGTCTCCACTAGATGACCATCAAACCCCATTAGTGACCATATAAGAGCGTCTCCACTAGATGACCATCAAACCCCATTAGTGACCATATAAGAGCGTCTCCACTAGATGACCATCGAATCCCATTAGTGACCATATAAGGGCGTCTCCACTAGATGACCATCAAACCCCATTAGTGACCATATAAGAGCGTCTCCACTAGATGACCATCAAACCCCATTAGTGACCATATAAGAGCGTCTCCACTAGATGACCATCAAACCCCATTAGTGACCATATAAGAGCGTCTCCACTAGATGACCATCAAACTCCATTAGTGACCATATAAGAGCTTCTCCACTAGATGACCATCAAACCCCATTAGTGACCATATAAGAGCGTCTCCACTAGATGACCATCAAACCCCATTAGAGACCATATAAGGGCGTCTCCACTAGATGACCATCAAACCCCATTAGTGACCATATAAGGGCGTCTCCACTAGATGACCATCAAACCCCATTAGTGACCATATAAGGGCCTCTCCACTAGATGACCATCAAACCCCATTAGAGACCATATAAGGGCGTCTCCACTAGATGACCATCAAACCCCATTAGTGACCATATAAGGGCGTCTCCACTAGATGACCATCAAACCCCATTAGTGACCATATAAGGGCGTCTCCACTAGATGACCATCAAACCCCATTAGTGACCATATAAGGGCGTCTCCACTAGATGACCATCAAACCCCATTAGTGACCATATAAGAGCGTCTCCACTAGATGACCATCAAACCCCATTAGAGACCATATAAGGGCGTCTCCACTAGATGACCATCAAACCTCATTAGTGACCATATAAGGGCGTCTCCACTAGATGACCATCAAACCCCATTAGTGACCATATAAGAGCGTCTCCACTAGATGACCATCAAACCCCATTAGAGACCATATAAGGGCGTCTCCAATAGATGACCATCAAACCCCATTAGTGACCATATAAGAGCTTCTCCACTAGATGACCATCAAACCCCATTAGTGACCATATAAGGGCGTCTCCACTAGATGACCATCAAACCCCATTAGTGACCATATAAGGGCGTCTCCACTAGATGACCATCAAACCCCATTAGTGACCATATAAGGGCGTCTCCACTAGATGACCATCAAACCCCATTAGTGACCATATAAGAGCGTCTCCACTAGATGACCATCAAACCCCATTAGAGACCATATAAGGGCGTCTCCACTAGATGACCATCAAACCCCATTAGTGACCATATAAGGGCGTCTCCACTAGATGACCATCAAACCCCATTAGTGACCATATAAGGGCGTCTCCACTAGATGACCATCAAACCCCATTAGTGACCATATAAGGGCGTCTCCACTAGATGACCATCAAACCCCATTAGTGACCATATAAGGGCGTCTCCACTAGATGACCATCAAACCCCATTAGTGACCATATAAGGGCATCTCCACTAGATGATCATCAAACCCCATTAGTGACCATATAAGAGCGTCTCCACTAGATGACCATCAAACCCCATTAGTGACCATATAAGGGCGTCTCCACTAGATGACCATCAAACCCCATTAGTGACCATATAAGGGCGTCTCCACTAGATGACCATCAAACCCCATTAGTGACCATATAAGGGCGTCTCCACTAGATGACCATCAAACCCCATTAGTGACCATATAAGAGCGTCTCCACTAGATGACCATCAAACCCCATTAGTGACCATATAAGGGCGTCTCCACTAGATGACCATCAAACCCCATTAGTGACCATATAAGGGCGTCTCCACTAGATGACCATCAAACCTCATTAGTGACCATATAAGGGCGTCTCCACTAGATGACCATCAAACCCCATTAGTGACCATATAAGAGCGTCTCCACTAGATCACAACCTCAAAATAACATGCAACAAGAACCCTGGACGTACGTTATAGTTCACGCTGCATCAAAAATTGAGAACCTATTGTTTTTTCTTTATATTCGAAACACTTTTAGACCTTTTTTCTCAAAAAATAGAATGAATGTTATCTTTTGAACACTTGACATGAACATGAATGGAGATTTTTGCTGATTTTTCATGATTTTATATATGTATCACTATTTCAAAGTAAAGGTCAGAACTCGCTCTCTGACTCTGATGAGTACTCTTCTTACAAATTAATAAATTACAGTTGCTCTGTACAATATTTCAAAAATCAGTCACCAAATATGAAAACTAGAGTCTTTAAGCTTTCAAACAAGATATAGTTTGTCAAGATTACTTTAGGTTCAGACTAAGATATTACTGTTTAAAACATGTAATGGCAAGTGGACCCGTGACAGTTAACAGGTTAAACACAGTCACAAAAACCCTGACGCTTCTCTGACAGGACAGCATATATTAGCAAAGACTAATATCACCCGAGTCAAGAAACAACAATGATATCTGAGTGTGAAAAACACTTCAGAATCTGTCACTGCTGCCATTTATTTATTCTTAATATTCATGTGTTCAGTGCAAGAGGTCCTTATGTGGTGATTTCTGTCATGTTAGGGTGAAAATGGACGAGACGGCCAACCA
Organism: Aspiorhynchus laticeps; assembly: GCA_023376895.1. Classification (NCBI taxonomy): domain Eukaryota; kingdom Metazoa; phylum Chordata; class Actinopteri; order Cypriniformes; family Cyprinidae; genus Aspiorhynchus; species Aspiorhynchus laticeps. The sequence continues at coordinate 12,922,290 of CM041807.1, forward strand.
GGAAAAGATGGAGAAAAAGGGCATGAAGTAAGATATTTAATGTATTTTCTTGCATTTGTGTTTGTTGATTTAATTCCTGTATTCCTCTCTTGCTGTGTTTGAACATTTAGTTGCATGATTATCATACACACTTTCACAGATTATTTCTGTTTCCAGCTGATAACGTCGCTCCAGACGCTCAGAATGAAATGTCTTTCCATGCAGTGGTTTTGACATGTCTTGTGTGTTTCTGGCAGGGTGAAGCAGGTTTACCTGGACTCATGGGACCAAAGGTAATGCTGTTTGGATCACACTGGTCTTTCACATCACTTCACTACGTTAAGTTATGAGTAAAAAATGCAAACGATGTGTTATGAGTTTAAAGACTTGACTGAACATGACTAGGCTGTTATAGCTTTAGAAGTGATCTTTGTCTTCAGGGTGATGCAGGTCAGCCGGGGCTCCCAGGAGAGACGGGGGCTGAGGGCCCCAGGGGTCAGACGGGCCCTCAGGGGCCCCCCGGACCTCCAGGAACAGGCTTCAGCTTTGACATGATGGTGCGTTTCACTGACCTTCAGATTCTATACATTTGACAGGTTTTTATATATTTGTTTGTTTACTTATTTATTTACATGTGAGTATCAGATATATGTGACCCTGGAGCACAAAACCAGTCATAAGGATCAATTTTTTAAAATTGAGATTTCTACATAATCTGAAAGCTGAATAAATAATCTTTCCATTGATGTATGGTTTGTTATGATCGGACAATATTTGGCTGAGATACAACTATTTGAAAATCTGGAATCTGAGGGTGCAAAATAATCTAAATATTGAGAAAATCATCTTTAAAGTTGTTCAAATGAAGTTCTTAGCAATGCATATTACTAATCAAAAATTAAGTTTTGATATATTTACGGTATGAAATTTACTAAATATCTTCATGCAACATGATCTTTACTTAATATCCTAATGATTTTTGGCATATAAGAAAAATCAATAATTTTGACCCATACAATGTATTGTTGGATATTGCTACAAATATACCCCAGCGGTCCAGGGTCACATTTTATTAAAGGAGTACAGATTTGTATTCATTCACATATGTTCTCCTTTATGTAATATTAGATTTTGTCTGAAGAACTGAAAGCACTTGAAAGTGAATTTGATACTTGCGTTTGAATTATTGAAATGAGCTGAACTGTGGGTTTAGCTTTTGAAAACTGAAATGTTGTGTGTGTGTGTGTGTGTGTGTGTGTGTGTCCCGATTGTTTGATTCGATGTCTTGCGGCAGGATCTGGAAGGCTCGGGTCTGGACGGAAGCAGTGGTTTCAGACCTGTGCTGCCCAGAGGACCACCTGTACGTACATCCACACTTACTGAGGCTTTCTGGCTTGTACAGCTGAACTGCAGCTCATTCTCATGTATTTTCTCATCCTCAGGGCCTTCCTGGGCTCCCAGGACCTCCAGGGCCACAGGTACACACAGAGATCTGCACAAAAACACAAAGAAATCTGGCATGATCTATCAACACTGTAAAACCTAGATATGGCATCTACCATGTGATTTTATATGTCATTAGCTGGAATCACCGTATAGAGAATGCATGCCTAGTGTTAGAGGTGCCTTAGTTGTTATTTAAATGAACTCTACTCTACATCTTCAGGGAAAAGAAGGAGCCGTCGGCCCTCCAGGTGTTTCAGTGAAGGTCTGTGCTCCTCACACACACACACGCACACACACACACACATGCACGCACGCACACACACACACACACACGCGCGCACACACACATGCACACACATGCACACACATGCACGCACACGCACGCACACACACACGCACACACACTCGCACACACACACACACTCACACCCACGCTCACTCACTCACACACACACACACACACACACACACACACACACACACACACACACACACACACACACTCACAAACACTCACACACACACACACTCACACTCACAAACACTCACACACACACACACTCACACTCACACACACACACACACTCACACTCGCACACACACTCGCACGCACGCACACACACTCGCACACACACACACGTACGCACGCTCACTCACACACACACACACACCCACACTCACTCACTCACACACACACACACACACACACACACACACACACACACACACACACACACACTCGCACACACACACACACACTCGCATACACACACACACTCGCACACACTCGCATGCACACACACACACTCACCCCCCCCCCCCACACACACACACTCTTCCACAACTCTTTCCATTCCTGCCTTCCAAAGGAAGCGTGCCGTTCCCACCCACATGTTCCTCATTAGCCCCAAATTTCCAATCTTCAGCACATCTGTAAGGGTCAGTGAATGCATCTCAGGCCTTGACCTCCTTCATAGTGCAATTCAAACTAAAAACACATTATACTGGCTTTATATTACATAACACACACAGTTACAGAAGTTGGATTCAGGAAGTTATCAGCTAAATCAAATTCCAAAATAATTGCTCCCATGATCTGTGGCAAACGTACAATCTGCCATAAACACCTGTGGCTCAGTGGTAGAGCATGTTCCTGTGGCTCAGTGGTAGAGCATTGCGTTAGCAGCGCAAAGGTTGTGGGTTCAATTCCCAGGGAACACACATGCTGATAAAAAAATGTATAACCATGTATAATGCACTGTAAGTCGCTTTGGATAAAAGCGTCTGCTAAATGCATAAATGTAAATGTAAACACCATTAATATAGCTTTGCATATGCATAGAAGTTCTAACTATCTTATATATTATTTATATGTCATATGAATATTATCAGACTTATGATAATCATTTCTCCTCCACTCCACTAGGGGGAGCCGGGCGCTAAAGGAGACGATGGACAGACTGGGGCTCCTGGTCTGCCTGGGCGACAAGTAAATATACGATACAAAATATGCAGTAAAACTTGATCTTAATTAATGTAGTCAATCTATATTTCCATCAATTTATAGATATTTTTTTGTTTTTAATTTGCTGTTTTTTTACTTTTTTCAGGGGGAAGGGGGAGTGAAAGGTGATATGGGTCAGAAGGTTTGTATTCTCATCACATTTCTGGCATATCTCTCTCAGAGCCGCCAGCTTCGATGCTAATAGTTGATGTGTTTCAGGGAGAGAGAGGTCTAGATGGAATCGGTTTACCTGGACCTCCGGGACCTCCTGGACCAGTCATTAATCTACATGAGGTGAGTCCATTAATGTCTCACATTTTTATAATGTCACACTGGATTGATTTTAGGATATGGATGCTAATTCCAATGCATTTGTTTTGAACTGTTTCTCCACTCTCAGTTGATGCTGAATGACACTGAAGGAATCTTTAACCTCTCAGGGATTTTTGAACCACAAGGACCATTGGTAAGAAGCCTTTCCTTGCACTTTTTGTTGTTTGTTCATGGCCTGATCAAAATGGCTTAAGTAACACAACAGTGAATCAGAAAACACAACAGTGAATCAGAAAACACAACAGCGAATCAGAAAACACTACACGAATCAGAAAACACAACAGCGAATCAGAAAACACTACACGAATCAGAAAACATAACAGCGAATCAGAAAACACAACAGTGAATCAGAAAACACAACAGCGAATCAGAAAACACTACACGAATCAGAAAACACAACAGCGAATCAGAAAACACTACACGAATCAGAAAACACAACAGCGAATCAGAAAACACTACACGAATCAGAAAACACAACAGCGAATCAGAAAACACAACAGTGAATCAGAAAACACAACAGCGAATCAGAAAACACACCAGCGAATCAGAAAACACAACAACGAATCAGAAAACACAACAGCGAATCAGAAAACACAACAGCGAATCAGAAAACACAACAGCGAATCAGAAAACACAACAGCGAATCAGAAAACACAACAGCGAATCAGAAAACACAACAACGAATCAGAAAACACAACAGCGAATCAGAAAACACAACAGCGAATCAGAAAACACTACACGAATCAGAAAACACAACAACGAATCAGAAAAAAACTACAGCGAATCAGAAAACACAACAGCGAATCAGAAACACAAACTAATCAGAAAACACAACAACGAATCAGAAAACACAACAACGAATCAGAAAACACAACAACGAATCAGAAAACACAACAACGAATCAGAAAACACAACAGCGAATCAGAAAACACAACAACGAATCAGAAAACACAACAGCGAATCAGAAAACACAACAGCGAATCAGAAAACACTACACGAATCAGAAAACACAACAACGAATCAGAAAACACTACACGAATCAGAAAACACAACAACGAATCAGAAAACACAACAGTGAATCAGAAAACACTACACGAATCAGAAAACACAACAACGAATCAGAAAACACAACAGAGAATCAGAAAACACTACACGAATCAGAAAACACAACAACGAATCAGAAAACACAACAGCGAATCAGAAAACACAACAACGAATCAGAAAACATAACAGTGAATCAGAAAACACTACACGAATCAGAAAACACAACAACGAATCAGAAAACACAACAACGAATCAGAAAACACAACAGCGAATCAGAAAACACTACACGAATCAGAAAACACAACAGCGAATCAGAAAACACAACAACGAATCAGAAAACACAACAGCGAATCAGAAAACACTACACGAATCAGAAAACACAACAGCGAATCAGAAAACACAACAACGAATCAGAAAACACAACAGCGAATCAGAAAACACAACAACGAATCAGAAAACACAACAGCGAATCAGAAAACACAACAATGAATCAGAAAACACAACAGCGAATCAGAAAACACAACATGAATCAGAAAACACAACAACGAATCAGAAAACATAACAACGAATCAGAAAACACAACAACGAATCAGAAAACACAACAGCGAATCAGAAAACACAACAACGAATCAGAAAACACAACAGCGAATCAGAAAACACTACACGAATCAGAAAACACAACAGCGAATCAGAAAACACAACAACGAATCAGAAAACATAACAGCGAATCAGAAAACACTACACGAATCAGAAAACACAACAACGAATCAGAAAACACAACAACGAATCAGAAAACACAACAACGAATCAGAAAACATAACAGCGAATCAGAAAACACAACAACGAATCAGAAAACACAACAGCGAATCAGAAAACACAACAGCGAATCAGAAAACACAACAACGAATCAGAAAACACAACAGCGAATCAGACAACACAACAATGAATCAGAAAACACAACAGCGAATCAGAAAACACAGCAACGAATCAGAAAACACAACAACGAATCAGAAAACACAACAACGAATCAGAAAACACAACAACGAATCAGAAAACATAACAGCGAATCAGAAAACACAACAACGAATCAGAAAACATAACAGCGAATCAGAAAACACAACAACGAATCAGAAAACATAACAGCGAATCAGAAAACACAACAGTGAAACAGAAAAAGCACAACAGTGAAATATATAGTTGTATTCAAGGTAATTAAGCCTGTTGATTGGACAGGTACAGTGTAATTGTTTTTCATCGCTGGATTACTACAGTGAAGGCCAGTCAGAAATGTTGTCTGACATTCTTTAGCCATTCTGGATGTCTCCTTGCTTTAATATTAATACTATGGTTATTATGAAGTAGATTATATTATGAAGGTTCACTTTTAAACTCAGTAAATTAACAACAGCGAATCAGAAAACACAACAGCGAATCAGAAAACACAACAACGAATCAGAAAACACAACAACAAATCAGAAAACACAACAGCGAATCAGAAAACACAACAACGAATCAGAAAACACAACAGCGAATCAGAAAACACAACAACGAATCAGAAAACACAACAACGAATCAGAAAACACAACAGCGAATCAGAAAACACAACAACGAATCAGAAAACACAACAACGAATCAGAAAACACAACAACGAATCAGAAAACACAACAGCGAATCAGAAAACTCAACTACGAATCAGAAAACACAACAGCGAATCAGAAAACACAACAACGAATCAGAAAACATAACAACGAATCAGAAAACACAACAGCGAATCAGAAAACACAACAACGAATCAGAAAACACAACAGCGAATCAGAAAACACAACAACGAATCAGAAAACACAACAACGAATCAGAAAACACAACAACGAATCAGAAAACACAACAACGAATCAGAAAACATAACAGCGAATCAGAAAACACAACAACGAATCAGAAAACATAACAGCGAATCAGAAAACAACAACGAATCAGAAAACATAACAGCGAATCAGAAAACACAACAATGAATCAGAAAACACAACAACGAATCAGAAAACACAACAACGAATCAGAAAACATAACAACGAATCAGAAAACACAACAGCGAATCAGAAAACACAACAACGAATCAGAAAACACAACAGCGAATCAGAAAACACAACAACGAATCAGAAAACACAACAGCGAATCAGAAAACACAACAACGAATCAGAAAACACAACAACGAATCAGAAAACATAACAGCGAATCAGAAAACACAACAACGAATCAGAAAACATAACAGCGAATCAGAAAACACAACAACGAATCAGAAAACATAACAGCGAATCAGAAAACACAACAACGAATCAGAAAACATAACAGCGAATCAGAAAACACAACAGTGAAACAGAAAAAGCACAACAGTGAAATATATAGTTGTATTCAAGGTAATTAAGCCTGTTGATTGGACAGGTACAGTGTAATTGTTTTGCATCGCTGGATTACTGCAGTGAAGGCCAGTCAGAAATGTTGTCTGACATTCTTTAGCCATTCTGGATGTCTCCTTGCTTTAATATTAATACTATGGTTATTATGAAGTAGATTATATTATGAAGGTTCACTTTTAAACTCAGTAAATTAACTCCAGATGGAAACGCATACAATTTTAAACTCCCATTTAACAAAAGTACGGTCATTTGTATGGTTCAATATAAGTTCAGTAGAAGCTTAACAAGCATGAAATATCATTTATCATTGTCTTGAAATATGGCTGTCATCCTATACTCATACTATTGTCCATAGTATAGTATTTTTCATTATATTTCTCACTGCTTTTAATTTCCCAAGCTACTCTCATTCTATTGCAAAAACACAAACAGAAACGCTGAAGAAAGACCACACGCTCGCCTCATGGAATGTAAACACACTGCGCTTTAATTGCATTATTTACAATAAGTCACAGAGTTGCCTGTGAAATTGTGTTTTAAACAATTACGACACATTAGCTTTGCTTTATTGCATAATTTACGGGCACTGATGAGCAGAAGTGAAGCGAAATAAACAGAGTTTCTGCTTCAGAGTCAAATACTTACACTTCTTTAGACTTCATGCCACAATACACAAATCCATTATAGCTTCCAAACATGCCGTGTGGTTTGAGATAATAACCCAGACGCTGCTTCACAAAAACACACTCTATATTGTGATGGTCTCAGCGGAACATTTAACTAGAACAATTACTGGAATTCAGTAAGTGTTTCAGCATCTGAAATTAAGTATGTTTTTAAGTTAATATAAGTAATTACAGTTGAAAGCCTTGGTTTGAGGAGCATGAATATTTGTGTGGTGTTTGCACGTCAGAAAATGTTACAAAGTAGATAAATCTACTTTATGGGTTAATTATCTTACAGCAGTGGTGACAAAATGACTTTGTTTTATTCCACCAGGGGCCAAGGGGTCCGAAGGGTGATTCCGGGGCCCCGGGGGTTCAGGGGCCTCCAGGATTAAAGGTAAGTTAATTTTAGATGTGTATGTAGTGTCTTAAGAACTAGTTTGACCAACTAGCAGTTGGCCAAGGGATAATAAGTCTTGTTTTTCTGATTTAAATTAGACCAAGCTACATTTTTATGTAACTGATAAAAAACGAAGTTATGATCAGTCTTAAAGAAAAACATTAAATGACTAACTTTCAAGACAAGTTTAAGTCTTTTTTTGCAGCTGGCCACAGGTGTGAAAGTGTGTGTGTGTGTGTGTGTGTGTGTGTGTGTGTGTTGATTGGGAAGAGAGAAAGTGGAGAATGCTGGGGCTGTTTGTTGGCGTGTAATCAGGAATCTAATCATCTGAGGTTTAGCAGATGCAAACCTCTGAAATATTCAATAGCAGAGCACACAGACGGCACACACACTCAGACCACACACAGCAGAACTGCTTTTGAATTCATCATTCATTCATTTCAAAAGATCAGTATCTACAACCCGAATTCCGGAAATGTTGGGACGTTTTTTAAATTTGAATAAAATGAAACCTAAAAGACTTTCAAATCACATGACCCAATATTTTATTCACAATAGAACATAGAGAACATAAGAAATGTTTAGACTGAGAAATTTTACACTTTTATCCACTAAATAAGCTCATTTCAAATTTGATGCTTGCACGGGGGCAACAAAGAGCTGAAAAAGCAAGAAATTTTGAAAAGATTCAGCTGGGAGAACATCTAGCAACTAATTAGGTTAATTGACATCAGGTCTTTAACATGATTAGCTATAAAAGGGATGTCTTAGAGAGGCAGAGTCTCTCAGAAGTAAAGATGGGCAGAGGCTCTCCAATCTGTGAAAGAGTGTGTAAAAAGATACTTTAAATACAACGTTCCTCAAAGTCAAATTGCAAAGGCTTTGCAAATCTCATCATCTACATCATCAAAATATTCAGAGAAATTGGAGAAATATCTGTGCGTAAGGGACAAGGCTGAAGACCTTTGTTGGATCCCGTGGTCTTCAGGCCCTCAGACGACACTGCATCACTCATCGCATGATTCTGTCATTGACATTACTAAATGGGCTCAGGAATACTTCCAGAAACCACTGTCGGTAAACACAATCCGCCGTGCCATCTGCAGATGCCAACTAAAGCTCTATCATGCAAAAAGGAAGCCATATGTGAACATGGTCCAGAAGCGCCGTCGTGTCCTGTGGGCCAAGGCTCATGTAAAATGGATTGTTTCAAAGTGGAAAAGTGGTCAGACGAGTCCAAATTTGACATTCTTGTTGGAAATCACGGACGTCGGGCTAAAGAGGAGGGAGACCTTCCAGTGTGTTATAAGTGTTCAGTTCAAAAGCCAGCATCTCTGATGGTATGGGGGTGCATAAGTGCATACGTTATGGGCTGCTTGCATGTTTTGGAAAGCACTACGAATGCTGAAAGGTATATAAAGGTTTTAGAGCAACATATGCACCCCTCCAGAGGACGTGTAATGCAAAACCACATACTGCAGCTATTACAACAGCATGGCTTCGTAGTAGAAGAGTCCGGTGCTGAATTGACCTGCCTGCAGTCCAGATCTTTCACCTATGGAGAACATTTGGTGCATCATTAAACGATAAAAACGTCAAAGACGACCACGAACTCTTCAGCAGCTAGAAACCTATATCAGGCAAGAATGGGACCGAATTCCAACACCAAAGCTCCAGAAACTCATAACCTCGATGCCCAGACGTCTTCAAACTGTTTTGAAAAAAAGAGGAGATGCTACACCATGATAAACATGCCCCCGTCCCAACTATTCTGAGACTTGTAGCAGGCATCAAATTTGAAATTAGCTCATTTTGTTCATAAAATTGTAAAATTTCTCCGTTTAAACATTTGTTATGTTATCTATGTTCTATTGTGACTAAAATATTGGCTCATGTGATTTGAATTTCATTTAGTTTTCATTTTATTAAAATGTACCCAACATTTCCGGAATTCGGGTTGTAATTCATTTAATACATTTAATTAGTAAATCTCTATGTATGATCACTTGTGGTCCATGATGAGTTCCAGGTGATCTCAGAGTTGTTGATTTAAAATGATAAAAAAAAATAAAAAAAACATAACAAATCAACTATAAATTAATCAATAAATAAATTGTGACAAGCACATCAGAGTGTACAGTATGTATATACATTACTGAGCCCAAACTTTGTAACAGTGGTGTACATAAGGAAAAAACACTTGATTGTAAATAATAGAACCAGATTGGATTCTCCTAATGGATATTGATCTGTTGACGTGTCATAATTCTAATCTCTGCGTTCTCTAATAACATCCGACTGATGGAGGACTGGAATCATCTCATATTGTGTGAAACAAAACACCAGATGAGATTAAAGAACAGCTTTATTCTGAATGTCTGAGGAACATAAACACACAGCAGAGAAACATAATGACTACACAAAACACACACACACACACACACACACACACACTACACAAAACACACACGCGTACATGCACACACACACACACACACACACACACACACACATACACACTACACAAAACACACACACACACACACACACACACACACACACACTACACAAAACACACGCACACAAACACACACACACACACACACACACACACACACACACACTACACAAAACACACGTGCACACACACACACTGTATGCAACAAACTCACAGCAACCTCAGTCAAACTCTTATCCTTCGCTAGTCTCTCTTAAAGACTGAAGTATTTTGTGCCACATGAGGTTTGTGTTAACCTGTTGGTGTGTGTGTGTGAGTGTGTCTATAATGACTGTGTGTGTGTAATGACTGTGCGTGCGTACGTGTGTGTGACTGTGTGTGTGATTCCAGCAGCTGCAGAGGTTTGTGTGTGTGTATCATAATCTGATTTCACACATTATCATCAGAAGTTCTTGTAGTTGCTGAATATGGATTTAATATGGAATATGTTTTAATTCTGCGGTGTGTGTTTTGCATGAATTGCTTCTGTAGGGTCAGAAAGGAGAGCCGGGGATTGTGTCTGGAGTTCATGCGCCGCAGGGACCCAAAGGACTGAAGGTCACCCATGACTTCTTTAACACAAAGACTATAGAATACCCAAGACGTGTCACTCATATAGTATAGAATGGGGAAAAATGCAACGTTTGGACTTTGTTTAACCTTTAACTGCTGCATTACTCAAGACCAGTCAATCCACTTTAACACCAAACCTTTCTGAGACGGACTGGATTTATTTGCATTTATTTGATTTCATTGCTTTTCTTCTCTTCTCACAGGGAGATGGTGGCGTTCCTGGAGCTCCTGGTCAAACGGTGAGATGCTGGGACTTTGACTCTTATTATTATTCATTATGAATGTTCCACATGAAGGTTTAAAGGGAGTGTGTTTAATTAATCCCATCAATTATTATCATAAATATAATTGTTTACATTATTCTCCAACTATTTTTGTGACATTCCTCCATCACATCATCCAAGAATCATTCTAGAATTAATTTTCTAAAACTTAAATCTTTAGTTGAATATCTCAGTTTCCAACATCGTAATTTTTTCGTAATTTTTTGTCACTACAAGAAATGACAAAATCAGCCAATCAGAACATACTTGATATTTAATGTACACCAATGTGAAAAGGACCAATGAGAGTTCACTGTGGGCGGAGCTACACAACTCAGCTATTTTGATGCTTTTCAGATGTTTATCCCAAATCTACTTTCATGTTGACATTGATTTAAATGCCATTTAACATATATATATATATGGGTCCCTGTACTACAAAAGCAGTCATAAGTAACACAGGTATATTTGTAGCAATAGCCAACAATACATTGTATGGCTCAAAATTATTGATTTTTCTTTTATGTCAAAAATCATTAGGATATTAAGTAAAGATCATGTTCCATGAAGATATTTAGTAAATTTCCTACCGTAAATATATCAAAACTTAATTTTTGTTTAGTAATATGCATTGCTAAGAACTTCATTTGAACAACTTTAAAGGTGATTTTCTCAATATTTTTTTTTTGTACCCTCAGATTCCAGATTTTCAAATATTGTCCTATCATAACAAACCATACATCAATGGAAAGATTATTTATCCAGCTTTCAGATGACGTATTAATCTCAATTTCGAAAAATGTACATTTAAGACTGGTTTTGTGCTCCAGGGTAACATATATAGAAGGAGAAGAGAGAGAGAGAGAGAGAGAGAGAGAGAGATAAGCTCATGTTGTTTATTGTTATTATACTGTTCACTCAACAAGCCAGACCTGTTCATTCATTATATTTGGTCTAAACACTGAATCTCAGGACTATTTCCCCGTTACACCGGAGGCTGTATTTGTTACTATTTTACAATTGATGCGTGTTCTTCTCTTTCCGGTGGCTCTGCTGTTTGCGTACAGCTGCTTCTGTTCAAAATATTTTGGAAAAAGTGTTGAGGCGAGAGCATTCGACACCTGTTTGTGTTCGTCTGCATTGCTCTGATTTCTGTCTCGTCTCGTCCAGGGCCCGGTCGGACCCGCTGGACCGAAGGGAGAGTTCGGATTTCCAGGACGACCGGTCAGTTACTTATTAAACACATAAACCTGCACATGCACACTCAATATACAGTTTATAATAACTGTCATTAACAGCATTATATAACACTTAAGATTAACAGTAGTGTTTAAAAGTTTGGAGTCAGTAAGATTTATGAAAGAAGTCTCTTTTGCTCACAGAGGCTGCATTTATTCAATCAAAAATACAGTAAAAATTGTGAAATATTATTACAGTTTTAAATAGCTGTTTTCTATGTGAATATCTGTTATTGATTGTGGACTGTTTTTCCTAAATATTTTTGAAAGAAGTCTCCAAAACTGCATGTATTTGATCAAAAAATACAGTAAAAATTGTGAAATATTATTACAGTTTTAAATAGCTGTTTTCTATGTGAATATCTGTTATTGATTGTGGACTGTTTTTCCTAAATATTTTTGAAAGAAGTCACCAAAACTGCATGTATTTGATAAAAAATACAGTAAAAATTGTGAAATATTATTACAGTTTTAAATAGCTGTTTTCTATGTGAATATCTGTTATTGATTATGGACTGTTTTTCCTAAATATTTTTGAAAGAAGTCACCAAAACTGCATGTATTTGATCAAAAAATACAGTAAAAATTGTGAAATATTATTACAGTTTTAAATAGCTGTTTTCTATGTGAATATCTGTAATTGATTGTGGACTGTTTTTCCTAAATATTTTTGAAAGAAGTCACCAAAACTGCATTTATTCAATCAAAAATACAGTAAAAATTGTGAAATATTATTACAGTTTTAAATAGCTGTTTTCTATGTGAATATCTGTTATTGATTATGGACTGTTTTTCCTAAATATTTTTGAAAGAAGTCACCAAAACTGCATGTATTTGATAAAAAAATACAGTAAAAATTGTGAAATATTATTACAGTTTTAAATAGCTGTTTTCTATCTGAATATCTGTTATTGATTGTGGACTGTTTTTCCTAAATATTTTTGAAAGAAGTCACCAAAACTGCATGTATTTGATAAAAAATACAGTAAAATTGTGAAATATTATTACAGTTTTAAATAGCTGTTTTCTATGTGAATATCTGTTATAAATTGTGGACTGTTTTTCCTAAATATTTTTGAAAGAAGTCACCAAAACTGCATTTATTCAATCAAAAATACAGTAAAAATTGTGAAATATTATTACAGTTTTAAATAGCTGTTTTCTATGTGAATATCTGTTATTGATTATGGACTGTTTTTCCTAAATATTTTTGAAAGAAGTCACCAAAACTGCATGTATTTGATAAAAAAATACAGTAAAAATTGTGAAATATTATTACAGTTTTAAATAGCTGTTTTCTATCTGAATATCTGTTATTGATTGTGGACTGTTTTTCCTAAATATTTTTGAAAGAAGTCACCAAAACTGCATGTATTTGATAAAAAATACAGTAAAATTGTGAAATATTATTACAGTTTTAAATAGCTGTTTTCTATGTGAATATCTGTTATAAATTGTGGACTGTTTTTCCTAAATATTTTTGAAAGAAGTCACCAAAACTGCATGTATTTGATCAAAAAATACAGTAAAAATTGTGAAATATTATTACAGTTTTAAATAGCTGTTTTCTATGTGAATATCTGTTATTGATTGTGGACTGTTTTTCCTAAATATTTTTGAAAGAAGTCTCCAAAACTGCATGTATTTGATAAAAAATACAGTAAAAATTGTGAAATATTATTACAGTTTTAAATAGCTGTTTTCTATGTGAATATCTGTTATTGATTGTGGACTGTTTTTCCTAAATATCTTTGAAAGAAGTCACCAAAACTGCATGTATTTGATAAAAAATACAGTAAAATTGTGAAATATTATTAGAGTTTAAATAACTGAAATCATTCTAATATGTTGCTCAAGAAACATTTCTGATTATTATCAATGTTGAAAACAGTTAATATTTTTATGGAAACCGTGATACATTTTATTTTTCAGGATTCACAGATGAATAGAAAGTTCAAAAGAACAGCATTTATTTGAAATAGAAATCTTTTGTAACATTATAAATGTCTTTACTGACACTTTTGATCACTTTAATGCATCCTTGATGAATAAAAGCATTAATTTCTTTAATACTCCAAACATTCAAACATATGTATATACAGTATAAAGGAGTGACTTTTGTGTTTTTATTGTCCTTCCCTCTCTCCCTCACTTTTGACTGGACTTGAGATGTTGAGTATGTGTCTGTTGTTTTGTTATATTTTGGATGCTGTGTTGTGTTATGTATATACAGTATATTGTGATTGTAATGATGTATGTGATGATGTTTCCTCAGGGTCGTCCGGGAATTATCGGGCATAAGGGTGAAAAAGGAGATTCTGTCGGTCTACCTGTGAGTTTCTCTCATGTGTCTCCAAAAAAATATTATTATTACTTTATCAGAAAAAAGTGAGCGTTCTTACTTTAAGCTTTTTTCTGCTGTTTTGGTTCTGAAAGTTTTTTCCAAATTCATCTCTCATATTTTTGAATCATATTTTTCACAGTTTTAACTGCACATATTTTATTTTCCAAATTCATCTCTCATATTTTTGAATCATATTTTTCACAGTTTTAACTGCACATATTTTATTTTCCAAATTCATCTCTAATATTTTTTAATCATATTTTTCAGTTTTAACTGCACATATTTTATTTTCCAAATTCATCTCTCATATTTTTTAATCATATTTTTCAGTTTTAACTGCACATATTTTATTTTCCAAATTCATCTCTCATATTTTTGAATAATATTTTTCAGTTTTAACTGCACATATTTTATTTTCCAAATTCATCTCTCATATTTTTGAAACATAGTTTTAACTGCACATATTTTATTTTCCAAATTCATCTCTAATATTTTTTAATCATATTTTTCAGTTTTAACTGCACATATTTTATTTTCCAAATTCATCTCTCATATTTTTGAATCATATTTTTCAGTTTTAACTGCACATATTTTATTTTGTCATGTCATCATTTAACAGCCTTGAAGCCCACACTTTGTCTGTCTTGAACGTTTTAATACATTATTGCTTAATAAATGTATATATGGATATTTTAAATGGCACTTCAGTAACTAGATTGTTAAGCTGTTTCTCACATTTCATGCCTTTTCCCAAAAATGTATAAGTACTAATTTGCTGAACTTGATATTATTTAAAGAATCAAAGAATATTTAAAGGAATAGTTCACAAAAAAATGAACGTGTGCTGTAAATGTGTTCACTCTCAGTTCATCTCAGATCAGGATGAGTTTGTTTCTTCATCAGGTTTGTAGAAATGTGTCTCTGCATCAGTGTCTCAGCAATGGATGCTCTGCAGTGAATGGGTGCCGTCAGAATGAGAGTCTGATAAAAACATCACAATAATCCACAGCACTCCAGTCCATCAGTTAACATCGGGAGAAGACAAATCCATCATTAAGATGTTTTTAACTTCAAACCTAAAATACAAGTCCATAATCCATAATAAATATATCCATAAAAACATATTTTTCCCAAAAGCAAAATGTGGTGTGGCTACATTTCTGCAAATCTGATGAAGAAACAAGCTCATGTCCTGAGGATGAGTACATTTAGAGAAAATGTTCTTTTTTTGTGAACTGTTCCTTTAAGAGGAGACACTGCAGGCAACAACACTGTTTCTTCACGCACCTGTCAAGTTTGAGGCTTTTTAGTGTTTTTTTTCAGACTAGTGGAAAGAAAACATCCTAAAGACACTGTTAAGTGTTTCTTTTATATGTATTTGTGTCAATAGATTTCAATTACAATACATATTTGTAAAGGCTGTTTTCTCAAACCCATAAAGCCATAAATCTCCTCTTCAGCAGCACTTACACCAAACTTTACATTTTTATACCCTGAAGGTTTTTACAGAGGGATTTGATCATATATTATTTGTTTGATTATATACAACATTTTATTCCACCAAAAAAGAAATGTGAAAACATATTGATTTCTGTCTAAGTATTTCCTGAATTATGACAAAAATGATATTTCCCAAATTCCCTCTATAAGAACATTTGACTCTAATATGTCAAAAAATCAAAACAAGTGTGTAAGAATTTTGAATCTGACTTCATCCAGTGTTCAGATTTTTGTACTAGAAATTTATGCAAATTAGCCATAAAGTAATGCCTCATTTGCATATTTAAATCTAACATTTTAGAAAACTTGCAATAATTTTTATTTTTTTTGCAATTATCAATATAATCAATCAACTGAGTAAGTAAGGCGATAACTAGTTTGACCTGTTATTGACCTGCAGTGTCTCACTCAGCTTTATCCAGAAGATCACATACACACACTATAACAACAGACACAGCAAGTGAAGCGGAG
The DNA here is from genome assembly GCA_023376895.1 of Aspiorhynchus laticeps. Lineage (NCBI taxonomy): Eukaryota > Metazoa > Chordata > Actinopteri > Cypriniformes > Cyprinidae > Aspiorhynchus > Aspiorhynchus laticeps. The sequence goes on from CM041807.1 coordinate 12,938,958, forward strand.
AGCAGTTTTGGTTGTGTGTTGAATGTCTGGTTGATGATATTAATGGTGTATGTTTGTGTCTGAAGGGTCCGCCGGGGCCGCCGGGGCCTCCAGGACGAGCGGGGGTCTTCAGCTGTCCTAAAGGAGTGAGTGTGTCTCTGTCTCTGTCTCACACACACAGATGCTCAGTGCTGTTGCTCAGTGTCTCTTTCCCTCATGTTTCTCTAGACCGTGTTTCCAGTCCCTCCTCGACCCGGCTGCAAAAAACCTGTGAGTGACTACTGCTCAATATCATCATCATCATCATCATCATCATCATCTTTACACTCACTCTAACTCTGCTCAATATCATCATCATCTTCATCATCATCTTTACACTCACTCTAACTCTGCTCAATATCATCATCATCATCATCATCATCATCTTCATCATCATCTTTACACTCACTCTAACTCTGCTCAATATCTTCATCATCTTTACACTCACTCTAACTCTGCTCAATATCATCTTCATCATCATCATCTTCATCATCTTTACACTCACTCTAACTCTGCTCAATATCATCATCATCATCATCATCATCTTCATCATCATCTTTACACTCACTCTAACTCTGCTCAATATCATCATCATCATCATCATCATCATCTTCATCATCATCTTTACACTCACTCTAACTCTGCTCAATATCATCATCATCATCATCATCATCATCATCTTTACACTCACTCTAACTCTGCTCAATATCATCATCATCATCATCATCTTTACACTCACTCTAACTCTGCTCAATATCTTCATCATCTTTACACTCACTCTAACTCTGCTCAATATCATCATCATCATCATCATCATCATCATCTTTACACTCACTCTAACTCTGCTCAATATCATCATCATCATCATCATCTTTACACTCACTCTAACTCTGCTCAATATCTTCATCATCTTTACACTCACTCTAACTCTGCTCAATATCATCTTCATCATCATCATCTTCATCATCTTTACACTCACTCTAACTCTGCTCAATATCATCATCATCATCATCATCATCATCTTCATCATCATCTTTACACTCACTCTAACTCTGCTCAATATCATCATCATCATCATCATCATCATCATCATCATCTTTACACTCACTCTAACTCTGCTCAATATCATCATCATCATCATCATCTTCGTCATCTTTACACTCACTCTAACTCTGCTCAATATCATCATCATCATCATCATCTTCATCATCTTTACACTCACTCTAACTCTGCTCAATATCATCATCATCATCATCATCATCATCTTCATCATCATCTTTACACTCACTCTAACTCTGCTCAATATCTTCATCATCTTTACACTCACTCTAACTCTGCTCAATATCATCATCATCATCATCATCTTCATCATCATCTTTACACTCACTCTAACTCTGCTCAATATCATCATCAGCATCATCATCATCTTCATCATCTTTACACTCACTCTAACTCTGCTCAATATCATCATCTTCATCATCATCATCATCTTTACACTCACTCTAACTCTGCTCAATATCATCTTCATCATCATCATCTTCATCATCTTTACACTCACTCTAACTCTGCTCAATATCATCTTCATCATCATCATCTTCATCATCTTTACACTCACTCTAACTCTGCTCAATATCATCTTCATCATCATCATCATCATCTTCATCATCATCATCATCTTTACACTCACTCTAACTCTGCTCAATATCATCTTCATCATCATCATCTTCATCATCTTTACACTCACTCTAACTCTGCTCAATATCATCTTCATCATCATCATCATCTTCATCATCTTTACACTCACTCTAACTCTGCTCAATATCATCATCATCATCATCATTATCTTCATCATCTTTACACTCACTCTAACTGCTCAATATCATCATCATCATCATCATCATCTTCATCATCATCTTTACACTCTCTAACTCTGCTCAATATCATCATCATCATCATCATCATCTTCATCATCATCTTTACACTCACTCTAACTCTGCTCAATATCTTCATCATCATCATCATCATCATCATCTTCATCATCTTTACACTCTCTAACTCTGCTCAATATCATCATCATCATCATCATCATCTTCATCATCATCTTTACACTCACTCTAACTCTGCTCAATATCATCTTCATCATCATCATCATCATCATCATCATCTTTACACTCACTCTAATTCTGCTCAATATCATCATCATCATCATCATCTTCATCATCTTTACACTCTCTAACTCTGCTCAATATCATCATCATCATCATCATCATCTTCATCATCATCTTTACGCTCACTCTAATTCTGCTCAATATCATCATCATCATCATCATCTTCATCTTCATCATCTTTACACTCACTCTAACTCTGCTCAATATCATCATCATCATCATCATCTTCATCATCTGTACACTCACTCTAATTCTGCTCAATATCATCATCATCATCTTCATCTTCATCTTTACACGCACTCTAATTCTGCTCAATATCATCATCATCATCTTCATCTTCTTTACACTCACTCTAACTCTGCTCAATATCATCTTCATCATCATCATCTTCATCATCATCTTCATCATCGTCTTTACACTCACTCTAACTCTGCTCAATATCATCTTCATCATCATCATCTTCATCATCTTTACACTCAGTCTAACTCTGCTCAATATCATCATCATCTTTACACTCACTCTAACTCTGCTCAATATCATCATCATCATCTTCATCATCTTTACACTCACTCTAACTCTGCTCAATATCATCATCATCATCATCATCTTCATCTTCATCATCTTTACACTCACTCTAACTCTGCTCAATATCATCATCATCATCATCTTCATCTTCATCATCTTTACACTCACTCTAATTCTGCTCAATATCATCATCATCATCATCTTCATCATTTTTACACTCACTCTAACTCTGCTCAATATCATCATCATCATCATCATCATCTTCATCATCTTTACACTCACTCTAATTCTGCTCAATATCATCATCATCATCATCATCTTCATCTTCATCATCTTTACACTCACTCTAACTCTGCTCAATATCATCATCATCACCATCTTCATCATCTTTACACTCACTCTAACTCTGCTCAATATCATCATCATCATCATCATCATCATCATCTTCATCATCTTTACACTCACTCTAATTCTGCTCAATATCATCATCATCATCATCATCATCTTCATCATCTTTACACACACTCTAATTCTGCTCAATATCATCATCATCTTCATCTTCATCATCTTTACACTCACTCTAACTCTGCTCAATATCATCATCATCATCATCATCATCATCATCATCTTCATCATCTTTACACTCACTCTAATTCTGCTCAATATCATCATCATCATCATCATCATCATCATCATCTTTACACTCACTCTAATTCTGCTCAATATCATCATCATCATCATCTTCATCTTCATCATCTTTACACTCACTCTAACTCTGCTCAATATCATCATCATCATCATCATCATCATCATCTTCATCATCTTTACACACTCTAATTCTGCTCAATATCATCATCATCTTCATCTTCATCATCTTTACACTCACTCTAACTCTGCTCAATATCATCATCATCATCATCTTCATCTTCATCATCTTTACCCTCACTCTAACTCTGCTCAATATCATCATCATCATCTTCATCTTCATCATCTTTACACTCACTCCAACTCTGCTCAATATCATCATCATCATCATCATCATCATCATCTTCATCATCATCTTTACACTCACTCTAACTCTGCTCAAACATTATTCATCCAAATTTTGGCTGATTTGTCATAATTAAAGGAGAAGTGTGTAATTTTTATTATTATTAAATATGAAATATTTTATTTATTTACTGTTTTAATATAGCATTTTAATATTATGTAGAAATATTTTCGTAATATTTTAAAATATAATTTCATAATATTTTTCCCCCATTAATTTAGCAGCTTACTAAATTTAGTATCTACAGTTCATTCTGGATAGACTTTGCACAAGTTTTTAATGTGAAAAATGCACACTTCTCCTTTAACCCATCAAGTGTAATGCACATTGCATTTTATATGAACTAAATGGATGTCAAGTGGGAAATATGTGATTTCATACATCATTATCTTTATTTGATCATGTTCCCTTTATCTGTGGCTTGAGGTCCTTCAGGTGGAGATGACGTTTTGTCATATTTGAGATGCGTTTATGGACTGATACGGCTTATAAACAGTGCATTTATAGTTTTTATGTATCTTGTATCTCTCAGATGTATATTGAGACCCACGGAGAGTGATTTCATAGTAAACACACGTTATGTTTGAATAGTGATGCATGCTGTGGATAATGATCTAAAACAAGCTCATAATGCAGCTGTGAGCTCAGATGTGTGATTGTTTTATCACTCTGTAATAACACATATGAAGGAGAGCTGTGCATATCCCAGCATGCAGTGCACATGGTCTGTAATCCACACAGGCATCATATCAGCGTGCTGCATGTCATACAGACGGAGAACGCTCGTGATCTGGTGTGCCACTAACACAACACATATTAGGGATGCACGATATTGGATTTTTGCCGATATCCGATATGCCGATATTTTTCAAATAATTTTGGCCGATACCGATATATTACCTTTTGTTTGGAAACCTGTGCAGAAATTATAAGCAAAATATTTTTAATTTTGCTTAGTTTTTAACAAGAACTTATTTATTAGAATTAAATTAAAAAATAATGAAGGTTTTTTGACAGTACACTGAAGCTTTGAAAATAACTATAAACTATATATCAATCACTGCATTTTTCCACCAGAAAGATGCTGTTAACCCTAACATTTTATGCTATAGCTACAGCTTCTGACCTTTAAATCAAAACATACTCATTATTTTATGGCATCAATTACTGCTTTATTTAATCAGAAACAGTCTAAATGTTATTTGTGTAGCTATTTTACTCTTAATGTAATTATAAGTAGATCAACAGCGCCCCCTACAGATTAATCTCCTCTCTGACCCGGAGGAGCTATTACTGTTGACTCTATCACACACCGAACACATTCTGTAGTGCTTCACAGATTAAATACAGAGATCATAACACTCAATATAATCATCATTCAGACAAGAATGAGCCACACACTGCTGATCTAATCACTAACACACCCTGAGCACATGTGAGTTATGTATTCCTCTTATCGGTGAGACATATCGGTATAATTTTTCATATCGGGCCGATACCGATATTTACATTTAAAGCCGTTATCGGCCGATTCCGATATCAGTCCGATAATATCGTGCATCCCTAACACATAAAAGCTTCATGCTTCTCCTGCATCTCTGCTGTGATGGAACGAGCATGACGTGATGTTTGCTTTCCTTGTGTTTTTACAATCCTCTCTTTTATTCCTGAAAGGAAGAGTTTTAGATGTTGTGCAGTAGATACACACCTGAGCATCATCTCGTGAAGAACATGACACGACTGTTGAATTAACTCTACTTTCTCACCAGTATATTAACTAACACATATTTGTCTTTCTTTGCTTTTCTTCAGGTTAACAGTGATTCTACACAAGGTGAGTTTTAAGAGTCGTTTTCTTATTATACACTACTGTGTAAAAGTTAATAAGAAATTAATGCTTTTATTCATCAAGGATGCATTAAATTGATCAAAAGTGACATTTATAATGTTACAAAAGATTTCTATTTGAAATAAATGCTGTTCTTTTGAACTTTCTATTCATCTGTGAATCCTGAAAAATAACAGTTTCCACAAAAATATTAATGTTTTCAACATTGATAATAATCAGAAATATTTCTTGAGCAGCATATTATTATGATTTCTGAAGATCATGTGACTCTGAAGACTGCAGTAATGATGCTGAAAATACAGCTTTGATCACAGAAATAAATTACAGTTTAACACATATTCACATAGAAAACAGCTGTTTTACATTATAATAATATTTCACTGTTTTTACTGTATTTTTGATCAAATAAATGCAGCCTTGATGAGCAGAAGAGACTTCATTAAAAACTATTGAACCCCAAAATATTGAATGGTGGTGTTTTTTGTCAATACAGAATAATTTTCACTTTTTGTCTCACGTTTCTTGTTGAAACACATTCACATTAGAATCATGTCAGATCATATTTTGTCAGTGTTTAGTGATTTTGTCTGCTTATTGATTACTCCTCTATTTTGCTCTTTTGTTTTGTCATAAGTAAAGGAGAAGTGTATGCTTTCTGCAGTCTGCAATTTTCAAAAATCATTTTTCAAATGTCATATTTCAGGTGTTCTGTATTTAAACAGTTTTGGTCAGTATTGTGTGTCTCTGATGGTTTGTGCTGATTGTGTGCTCCTGACCTGTAGATGGAGCCAGCAGCTCATCGTCTGGACGGGACAGAGATCTGCCTTCATCATCATCATCATCCTCCGGTACACACCTGACAATCAATCAATCAATCAATCAATCAATCAATCACATCATTAAGAGTTGACTCGAGCAGCTGTGTTTCTGATGCTCTGATCTGTTCTCTCACAGGCCACACGCTGGGAACCACAGTCACGGTGAGTTTGATCTCATTCTGTCACAGATACTGAGAGCGCTTCACTGCGAGACACTGATCGAGTAGAGACTGAGCTGATGAATGTGTGACTGTGTCAGGCTGCTAAAGAGGACCAGGGATTCAGAGGAGAGAAAGGAGAAGCTGGGATGCCAGGACTGCCAGGGAGATCAGGTTCAGAGGTGAGTGACACACACACACACACACACACACACACACACACACACACACACTCACACACACTCGCACGCACACGCACACACACACTCACACACACTCGCACGCACACACACACACACACTCACACACACTCGCACGCACTCACACACACACACACACACACACACACACACACACATACGCACGCACACACACTCGCACGCACACACGCAAGCACTCACACTCGCACACACACACTCGCGCACACACACACACTCACACACACACACTCACACACACTCGCACACACTCGCACGCACACACACACACACACACACATACACTCACACACACGCACACACTCGCACGCACACACACATACACACACACACACTCACACACACACACTCACACGCACACACTCGCACGCACACACACACACTCACACTCACACTCACACACTCACTCACACACTCACACTCACACACTCACACTCACACACACTCACACTCACACTCACACACACACACACACATACACACACACACTCCCACACACACACTCACACGCACGCACACACACACACACACACACACACACACACACACACACACACACTTCTCGCTCTCTCTGTTTGTTCTCGTCTCTCAAACTCAGTGTTTTTGATCTTTCTACATGATTTAAGGTGTGTTTTATTAGAAATGTGGCGTCATGAATTAATTGGCGTGATGATTTTCACATGACTTCTCTCGTAGAGTTCATTCAGAGATGAGAAACATCACACTGTGAAGCACAATAACCTGCAGATAATGAGATCGTTAACTTCACTTCACTTTCACACTTAGATCCCAATCAGAACTTAACACCTGATAAATTAACTAGTTTATCAGCTATTGCAGGACATTCTCTGTAGGCAAAAACAAAATATATTTTTTTTTTAAAATTTTTAAAGCCTAATTTGCCAAAAAAAATCAAAAAAAGATTTTTAATTAGTTAATTAATAAGTTAATTTAAAAAAAATAGTTTTCAAAGCATTGTTTACTGGCTTGTTTAAAACCACATGCTGTTATTATTGAAAATAAATGTTGAATAACTATGATAATTTTATTATTGGATGAACTGCTCCTTTAAATTAGCAGGTCTGATGAGAAATATAATGCTGTGAAATGTCTAATAATGTTGGTTTGTGAGCAGGGAGCTAAAGGAGAATCTATCATTGGACCCCCTGGTCATCCAGGACCACGAGGACCCCCTGGTGCACCAGGTTTCGGGAGAACCGGTGTTGCTGGACCACCTGGACCTCCCGGACCTCCTGGACAACACGGATCCGGTACGAAAACCCTTGTAAACCTGTATTTCCCTCGTCTTCAGCTCGGTCCGGGTCACTGCAGGTCAGGAGGTTCACGTGTTTGTTTGTGTTGAACTCCTCCCGCTGAGCGTCCTCACAGCTCTTCGTCTCACCAAACACTTCTGCTGATGTCATCTTTGATATGCATAGAGTTCATGTTGTTTCAGGCGTGATGATCCCTGGCCCTCCTGGACCCCCCGGACCCCCGGGACGAGCCGCTGAGGCCTCCAGCGCCGTGAGTCTAAACACAGTCTGATCAATCACTCAGTCATGTCTCTCTTACACAAACACTGAGATGTTCACAATACACTCATATTTCTTCTTTCATTCAGATTAGATGGGTCACACTTTATATTAAGTGGTCTTAACGACTATGTACTTGCATCAAAAAATAACTACAATGTACTTATTGTGTTCATATTGCATTGCAAAACACATTTCTATAAATATACGGGTAGGTTAGGGACAGGTTTGGTGGTATGGGTAGGTTAAGGTGTAAGGGATGGGTCAACAGTGTAATTAATTACAGATGTAATTGCATGCAGGTATTTTTAAATATAAGTACAATGTAAAAACATGTATGTACACAATACGTGCATTGTACTAAATTATTAATTTAAATGTAAGTACATAGTCGTTAAGACCACTTAATATAAAGTGGGACTGAAAGATGCACTGCTTGGAAACATAACCCAGCTTTACTCTCATAATTTCTAAAAATACATAGTTTTTAATAAGGGAATAAAACTTAGCAAATGCTTTAAGACCCTCCAGATACACTTCATGAATCAATTATTTTATTCATTAAATTTTAAATAAATTTCAGAATAAATTCTAGATTTAACAATATTTTTTTAAGAGGTATAACCACTGAAAAAATTGAAGTGAAAGTGAGTTTATGGAAGTAAAATTAATTTTTTTGTGCAATTTTTTTTTTTTTTTGAGAGTAATATCTATGTTGTTTTGTTAGAAATAAATATGTAGGTTTTATAAATGTGTACTGTTTATGAACAATTATGAGGTATTAATTTATTAATCGTGATAATATTAATCATTAGATATTAATTTATTAATCATGATAATATGAATCATTAGATATTAATTTGAAGGAATGTAATTAATTGCAATGGGGTTAATACTGATAATTCTCAGATTATATATTACTATAAATTTAATCCAATGATATATTAAAATAAAATTTCAATAATTTCATGTAGGCCTATATATATATTTTGGATAGGTAATTTTTTGGGGGTTTGATTTTTTTTTTATTTTTTATTTTTTTGTGTGATTTTGAAATTTCAAAATTTATTTTTAATTAATAAAAAAGTGGTAAATGCAGTAATACAATTTTTTTTTTTTCCACATTCACTCATTAATGAGAAGCTGCTGATCATGTACAATACAATAAGTTATGAAAGTTTTATAAAATAATGATTTTTGGGCTCAATACGCCGTGTTGACCAGCAGAAAGAACGCACTGATTTATGAACAACAGACTGTAAAAACTCACTAATGTGTGAAACACATTTACATTGATCTTCACCATAATTCACCAACAATGAGCATTTTAGTTGCTTCAGTCAACACTTATGCTGGAAACAGCAGCATAATCATCTAAATATACATAATTCAGTGTTCCTCAGAAGAAAGGAGCTCGTGACAGAAGTGCTATGTTTTATTTGACTGTATTAAATGTGTGTATTTCTGCAGGTCAGGAGATATACGAGTCTGCAGGTCATGAGACAGCAGTCTGAGGTCGAGGACGGGACGCTGTCTTTCGTTACTGACACCAGTAAACTCTATATAAAGGTTCCCGGAGGCTGGAGAGAGGTTCAGGTAACGCTCAGAATCAAATCAGTCATATTTCACAGCTTGTGTTGAGTTCTTCACAGATTCATGAGGTGTTTGTTCCACAGCTCGGCGGACTGATCGAGATGTATTCGTCCCCCGTCCTCTCACAGAATGATGTAAGGACTGCATTTTACATCTTATTCAACACATTATATTGGACACAAACTGTCTTAAAGAGACAGTGCACCGAAAAATTTAAATCCTGTCATTTACTCACCCTCAAGTAGTTCCAAACCTGTATGAATGTCTTATAGTATGTGAAGATATTTTGAAGAAAGTTTGTATTTAGGCTGTTTTGGGACACCATTGACTTCCATAGTAGGATAAAAATACTGCTCTGTTTCCCTCATTATTCAGCAGAACAAACACATTCATACAGGTTTGGATCTACTTGAGGCTGAGTAAATGATGACAGAGTTTTCATTTTTGGGTGAACTGTCCCTTTAAGATGGAAAAAGTGAGCGTCTGAAGTGTTTTACAGCGTGTGTGTTTGTGTTTCTGTGTTCTCTGCAGGCTGAGCCTCTGATGCTGAACACACCGCTCCGTCACACACACAGAATACACTCCGGAAGCGCGGTAAGACTCTGCAATAAATACATTTACACAACAGTATAGGAGCTGAGGTCAATCAGAGCCGGCATCATTTACACTCTGGCTGTGATGCAGCATTGTGTCTTTACCACGTTAAAAACATTTGATCATTTCTGTAGTAAACGCACACAATTACACTCTTGCTGCGTCCCAATTCGCCAAATAGTATTCAAAAATAGATTTAGTGTGTTCCAAATCATAGTATGTTTAAAGAAGTATGCCAAAGATTCCCGGATGGTCTACTACATCAGGTTAGAATTGGAGACCGATGCACACTCTAACTGCTAATATTACCCACAACACACTGCGCTGTGGATTAGAACTACAAACACGCATAAAAAAGTGTTAAAAAACTACAAACATGGTGGATATTCGCGACCAACAGACAGGTAGAGAAAGGGATTTGAGTGAAAAATATTTATTTAATATTATCCATGTTATATTTCATCTGCAGCAACACTGTGAACTTTTATAATGATACGTTTGGTCATTAACTTTGAAATGCATCATTATGCAACACAAGAGCAGAGTTCTCAGCATGAAAGACCTGCGATGTGCTTCTTTATTTCTCTCCAATACAGTAGGAAATCAAATTAAACGACATGTGGATGATGTTAACTGTGATGAGATGATTAACAGGACAGTTTAAACACTGACGGGATGCACGTAACTAAGCAACGGGATGCACGTAACTAAGCAACGGGATGCACGTAACTAAGCAACGGGATGCACGTAACTAAGCCACGGGATGCACGTAACTAAGCCACGGGATGCACGTAACTAAGCCACGGGATGCACGTAACTAAGCAACGGGATGCACGTAACTAAGCCACGGGATGCACGTAACTAAGCAACGGGATGCACGTAACTAAGCCACGGGATGCACGTAACTAAGCAACGGGATGCACGTAACTAAGCAACGGGATGCACGTAACTAAGCCACGGGATGCACGTAACTAAGCCACGGGATGCACGTAACTAAGCAACGGGATGCACGTAACTAAGCCACGGGATGCACGTAACTAAGCCACGGGATGCACGTAACTAAGCAACGGGATGCACGTAACTAAGCCACGGGATGCACGTAACTAAGCCACGGGATGCACGTAACTAAGCAACGGGATGCACGTAACTAAGCCACGGGATGCACGTAACTAAGCCACGGGATGCACGTAACTAAGCCACGGGATGCACGTAACTAAGCAACGGGATGCACGTAACTAAGCAACGGGATGCACGTAACTAAGCCACGGGATGCACGTAACTAAGCCACGGGATGCACGTAACTAAGCAACGGGATGCACGTAACTAAGCCACGGGATGCACGTAACTAAGCCACGGGATGCACGTAACTAAGCAACGGGATGCACGTAACTAAGCCACGGGATGCACGTAACTAAGCCACGGGATGCACGTAACTAAGCCACGGGATGCACGTAACTAAGCAACGGGATGCACGTAACTAAGCAACGGGATGCACGTAACTAAGCAACGGGATGCACGTAACTAAGCCACGGGATGCACGTAACTAAGCCACGGGATGCACGTAACTAAGCAACGGGATGCACGTAACTAAGCCACGGGATGCACGTAACTAAGCCACGGGATGCACGTAACTAAGCCACGGGATGCACGTAACTAAGCCACGGGATGCACGTAACTAAGCCACGGGATGCACGTAACTAAGCCACGGGATGCACGTAACTAAGCAACGGGATGCACGTAACTAAGCAACGGGATGCACGTAACTAAGCCACGGGATGCACGTAACTAAGCCACGGGATGCACGTAACTAAGCCACGGGATGCACGTAACTAAGCCACGGGATGCACGTAACTAAGCAACGGGATGCACGTAACTAAGCAACGGGATGCACGTAACTAAGCCACGGGATGCACGTAACTAAGCAACGGGATGCACGTAACTAAGCAACGGGATGCACGTAACTAAGCAACAGAGCGGTCCGTTAAAGACGCAGCTATGACGAAGTAGTATGTCCCAAAGCTTGCCTACTCAAAAGTATGTGCTTTTTCTTCACAAAAAGAGCACATACTTTTAGGGCGTAGTATAAGTAGGTGAATTGGGACGCAGCATCTGTGTACCTTTTTAAGCGGTTTTACTATGATTGCACAGAGCAGCAGCAAGCGCGTGAGGTTGTCATGGCAACCAGATACATTGCATGTGAATTACTTATAAAGACTGCGCTGTCTATTTCTGCTGCGCTACCAATAAACACGTCTAATATAATGCGCTATAAACATGTTTGCCAACAGAATCGCAAAGTAGACTTTAACCCTCTGGGGACTGAGGTGATTTTGGGGCCCTTGAGAGGTTTTGACATGTCCTGATATTTGTGCTTATTTCAGCTACTTATAACATACTAATGACCAACATGTATTTGTTTTTGTATTCAGCACAAACTTTGCTACAATATTATGTGACCAAGATGGATGTACATGTTTGTATTTTTTTAGAAAAAAAATATTATGCGTGGTAAGTTTTGGGAAAAAAAATGTAGCTGAAATAAGGCCATAAAACCCACACTAAATAGTCCTGAATAAGACTTTAGAGTAATCAGTCTTGTCGGCTAGAATATTTACTTCACAATTAAGTGAGAATCATTCTGCTTACTCATTCACAGAAAACAATATATTGATTAAAAAATTAAGACATGTTTTGTGATTGAAAGCCTGTATGCGAGGGAGTGGCGATGTTCTTGAATATTAAGTGATTCTCACCTGAGACACAAAGGGCCCTCCCCTAAAGGCTGCTAATGGCCCATCAGTGTGACAGTGACTTTGAGGCAGGTAAGAGAGAATGTGAGGAGATTGAACAAATGTTTTTTTTTTTAATTATTTGTATTTTATTTACAACACCGTATAATCAAAACATACATAATGAAGGTCAAAGACACATTATTGTGCACACTGATCTAACCACAGAGATGTGAACAGACTTTGAGTCATTCCTGCAACAGATTCTGTTCAACAAGAGACACAAGTAAATCATACCTGATATTTACGTGTGTTATTTGAGTGTTTCTGCTACTTTCCATGGATTCAAGAAGAAGAAAAACAACATAATCAGTGGTCAAGGAGCTTGTTTTACCATATAATATCAGTGTAGTTGGACATCTGATGTTGGTACAGCACAAAAACAGTTTGGGAAAAAAGTAAACTTGCATTAAAGTTTGAGTCACAATAACACGTTAACTAATGCAAAAAAAGAAACATTACTTACTCATCAGATCGCTCTTCTCTTCTGGATGAACTCTTGCTCTTATTTTGAGGCAAATCCAGCTTTTATTCAGCGTGTCTTCTTCCAGAAACGAACAGTAATGTTAGCGCGAGGAACGATCTGGCTTTGTTTGTTGTTGGGCGTCTCCTTGAGCACGCGGCTCACGTGGTTATTTACATGTGAACGCGAGGGGGCGGGATCGCATTAGAAATAATGAGTTAGACGGGACAGACTGAACATCGTGTTGGTTTCATACGGATTACTTCATCACAGAATGTTTGTTTTCGATAAGACTTACTTCATTTGAAAGTAGACACTTCCAGCTTTCTATAGATATAACTCTCATGTCCGTGTGTTGAGTTTTCGCTGAGTTACAGTTCATTTTAGTGACGCATATTGAAGAGCAGCTCGCGGAGACAGAGAGCGCATCCTGTTTGTTTTCTTTTTTTTTTCCAAAACCACAAAGTTTTGTTGTATTCGTGAGTGTACACAAAAAAAATAGACACTTCAAAGTTTCAATTGATGTATAACACTTATCTGTACGACCAAAATCGACGGAGTATTTTTAATGTCTTTTGCACTGGTCTTAAAAAAAACGAGTTGGTATCGCCGGCGATACAGCCGTCCCATTAGGGTTTTAAGCAAATCAACGAGTGAATTACACTGCTTTTAAACAGATATCTGTTGGACATGATTCAGTTAAACGCACACAAACAGATTTAGTAATGTTAAATCTTACTAAAAATGGCAGATTAAGCAGATTATATTTTCTGAATAGGGCTGTCAGACCATTAAAATTACATGATGTCGATTAATTAATCGCAAAATAAATTTGACTGTGAAAATACCCACAAAAGATTATTTAAAGCTATTTTTGTGTTAAATGAGAAAGTATCAAGTAGACGTTACAAATTGTAGCTTTAGAAAAAAATATAATTGATTTGATTAAACATAAAATGTATTACACATAAACATTTAGGCTACAACGTAAACTATGGAACATAAAAGAAGATCATTTGAGAAACATATATTTTTTGTTCATACAATGAAAGTCATTGGTAACCAAAACAATCTTCAAAATACTTTATTTTATGTTCCACAAAAGAAAGGTTTGAAACGACAAGTAAATGATGACAGAATTGACATTTTTGGGGTGAACTATCCCTTTAATGTTTTTATTTTTATTATTTTTTTAATGAAATAAACTCTAAATAAGAAACTAAATCTGCCAGCGGTGAATGTGTTTATGAGTCATTCATTCATTTGATTCGTTCAAACAGATGATTCATTCAGGAATGAAGTAAACGGTTCTTTGAATCATTGACTCACTCGATTCGTTCAAACAGATGATTCATTCAGGAATGAAGTAGACTGTTCTTTGAATCATTGATTCACTCGATTCGTTCAAACAGATGATTCATTCAGGAATGAAGTAAACGGTTCTTTGAATCATTGATTCACTCGATTCGTTCAAACAGATGATTCATTCAGGAATGAAGTAAACGGTTCTTTGAATCATTGATTCACTCGATTCGTTCAAACAGATGATTCATTCAGGAATGAAGTAAACGGTTCTTTGAATCATTGATTCACTCGATTCGTTCAAACAGATGATTCATTCAGGAATGAAGTAAACGGTTCTTTGAATCATTGATTCACTCGATTCGTTCAAACAGATGATTCATTCAGGAATGAAGTAAACGGTTCTTTGAATCATTGATTCACTCGATTCGTTCAAACAGATGATTCATTCAGGAATAAAGTAAACGGTTCTTTGAATCATTGATTCACTCGATTCGTTCAAAACACAGATTCATTCAGAAACTAAACACCGATGTGTTGCTCAGAGACACACAACACTTCTGCTGTGGCTTTAAAGATAATATGTTCTCTGCAAAATTGAGCAAAAACACATAATATTGTGTTTAAAATATATCAACTTCATATTTACTGAACCGTTGTATAAAATCACATTTAAACTCGTGATTTTTTGCACCAATATCTTGAATATTAGAGCGTAACTGCATTTATGGAGTTGTTGCCCTGCATTATATTTGTCAACAGTCAACTGTATGAAATGTAAGATATACACATACAGATTAGTGCGTTAACTGCGTTAAAATATTTAATCACTTTATTTTTTCATAACTAATTAAGTTAACGCGTTAAACTGACAGCCCTAATTCTGAAATCTATTTCTAGGTTCTGTACTGTATGTATTAAATTACATTTGGATGTAAACGGTACTTTTGGGACAATATATTGAATATTCACTTATATTTACACTGATTATTTTGGAAGCATAAACAACATTGTTGATTCAAGTTGATTCAATAATTCAGTTAGTCATCACTTTTTTAATGTACACCAGTGGTTATATATTTCAATGTTTTTGGAAGAAGTCTCTTCTGTTCCCCAAGGCTGCATTTATTTGATCAAAAATTACACTAAAAACAGTAGTATTATGAAATATTTTGATCTGTTTTCTTTGTGAATATATGTTAAAATGTACTTTATTGTTGTGATCTTAGTCTTCAGTGTCACGCTCCTTCATAAATGTCTTTACTGTTACTTTTGATCAATTTAATGCATCCTTGATTTAACTTCATTAAAAACAATCTTCCTGACCACAAACTTTTGAACAGCAGTGTATTATTAAATATGTAATATATTAACATATTTGACTAAATATATACAGAAATAATTAATTTATGTACATTTTCCCCAAAAAGTATTTTTTGTTTAAATAATAACTATTTATTTATAATCATTTTTGGACACTTTGGCTGCAATTTCATATATTAATGTGTATGCACTGTATACACAATATTAAAAATAATGTATATTGTTAATATATAATGTGTATATATGAGAAATATTAAATATTCAAATATCAAAAAATCTATATCATATAATATATTGGTGCATTTAAATTAATATTTACTAAAAACAGTGTGGAAAATATGCCTTACATTTTTTTTCACTAGACTAGATGCAGTAATCAGCTTGAATCTGCATGTTTATGATATACAGTGTGTTTATAAGGGTTCCTCTGATTAAAGAACGAGAGGGAGAATAATTTAAGTCATTTCAGAGCAAATACATAAATATTGGTGTATATTGAATATCAAGGAAAGGATGTGTTCATATAGTGTGTGTGAGGTGATGTGTGTGGGTGTGTGTGTGAGAGAGAGGTGTGTGTGTGTGTGTGAGAGGTGTGTGTGTGTGTGTGAGGTGATGTGTGAGAGAGAGAGTGTGAGTGAGTGTGAGAGAGAGTGTCTGTGTGTGAGGTGATGTGTGTCTGTGTGTGAGGTGGTGTGTGTGTGTGTGAGAGGTGTGTGTGAGTGTGTGAGGTGATGTGTGAGTGAGTGTGAGAGAGAGAGTGTGAGTGTGTGTGTGTGTGAGTGAGTGTGAGAGAGAGAGTGTGTGTGTGAGAGGTGTGTGTGTGTGTGTGTGTGTGAGGTGATGTGTGAGAGAGAGTGTGAGTGTGTGAGTGAGTGTGAGAGAGAGTGTCTGTGTGTGAGGTGATGTGTGTCTGTGTGTGAGGTGATGTGTGTGTGTGTGTGTGTGTGTGAGAGGTGTGTGTGAGTGTGTGAGGTGATGTGTGAGTGAGTGTGAGAGAGAGAGTGTGAGTGTGTGTGTGTGTGAGTGAGTGTGAGAGAGAGAGTGTGTGTGTGTGAGAGGTGTGTGTGAGTGTGTGAGGTGATGTGTGAGTGAGTGTGAGAGAGAGAGTGTGAGTGTGTGTGTGTGTGAGTGAGTGTGAGAGAGAGAGTGTGTGTGTGTGTGAGGTGATGTGTGAATGTGTGTGAGTGAGTGTGAGAGAGAGAGTGTGAATGTGTGTGTGTGTGTGTGTGTGTGAGAGAGTGTGTGTGTGTGAGGTGATGTGTGAGTGTGTGTGAGAGAGGTGTGTGTGAGAGTGTGTGTGAGTGTGAGTGTGTGTGTGTGTGACGTGATGTGTGTCTGTGCTGGAGTCAGCAGCGGTCAGTTGTGTGTGTTTATATGTGTGTGTTCAGTGTTTGGCTCCTCTCTCACATCTGTCCCATGATGCTCTCTGACTGGTCTCAGCTCACAGATGTTCTCAGGCTGTCGTCTGCAGAGAGAGATTTGAGATTAGTCATGGTTTGGTTGATCATCAGGTCTGTGAAAGCGTCCCTGCGGCGTCCAGAGCTCCCGTTTTAGAATAAATTATGGTTCCGTCCATCTGCTGTTGGTGAAGATCGTCCTGTGTGTGTGTGTGTGTGTGTGTGTACTGGTTTTTGTGGTTTACGGGGACAAAATTTGTATAATGACATGGGTATGACAGAGGTATTACAATTTGAAGGTGGTTTATGAGGACACTGCCTATGTCCCCGTAATTCAAAATGCTTATAAATCATACAGGGTGAGGTTTTTTGGGGAAAGTTGAAATGCACAGTCTCCTGTGAGGGCTAAGTTTAGGTGTAGGGTAGGTGTAGGGCAATAGCACATACAGATTGTTCAGTATAAAAACCATTACGCCTATGGAGAGTCCCCATAAACCACAAAAACCAACATGTGTGTGTGTGTGTGTGTGTGTGTGTGTGTGTGTGTTGTTTATATTATTCTCAGTTTGTCCACCGATGCAATCTTTCAGAACGACGTCTGCTGATGACAATAGTTTGGTCGACTAAAGAAACAAAATCTCTTATAACTAATACTGCAAACTATTCAGGGGACCCTCTCATTACTATATTACAGTTATAATTAACAGCAGAGCCCAAAATACTGTTTATGTTCACATATAATAACAGCACATAAGGTAGTTTCCATAAAAACTGCTCTTCATGTCAGATTTATTCAAACATACTTTGTAAATAAGTCTAGTGTTTTAGTGATCCCTTGATGACTTTCCTGAGGTGAATATATAGTGATATATTGATCATAAGCGGTTTTATTCTTTAGGTTGAAACACTGATTGATTGAATACATGAGACAGATGCACTACGAATAACAGATAAAACGCAGATCTGGCAACCCTTGAATGAACTACGAGTGATTTATAGGGTCAGATAGAATCTGTGTTAGCACTTATTTATTTATTTTTGTGAGATTGCGTTAATGCATTATTATTGTGTTAACTTTGACTGCCCTATATTCAACACAACACTAATAGCAGAGCAGATAATTACTTTCATTGGCCAGTATACCAGAGCTTCCCTTCTATACACATTTGTAGCATTTTTGTGGATTGTGATGGTAAGTTATGATCATATTTAATATTGTCAGGTGAATTTGTGCATGCGAGTCCAGTCATTTCAATACGAATATAGTGTGAGGATGAAAGATTTCCAGGTTGCATCACATGCCTGCTTTGAAAGAGGCTTCTGATAATAGACAGCTAATGTGACGCTGATGTCTGGCTCTGAATGAATGTGATATATGTGCTGACACACGTGTGCTTCTCCTGTGTGTCTCAGCTGAGGTTAGTGGCTCTCAACACGCCGCTGACGGGAAACATGGGCTCCGTCCACTCCGTTAATACACTCTGCAGGACTCAAGCTCAAGCCATGGGCATCAGAGACGATTACAAGGCCTTCCTCTCGCACCACCTACAGGACCTGATTGAGATCGTGCAGCCCATGTACCGAACAAACATGCCGATCGTCAACCTGAGGGTAAAGCGGCTTTCTGTCATTCTTACTAATAAATCATGTGCTCAACTATAGTGAACGCTTCTCAATGTGTTTTCATCTGAATGCTGTGTGACCCTGGAGCACAAAACCAGTCATAAGGGTCATGAGATTTATGCATCATCTGAAAGCTGAATAAATGAGCTTTCCATTGATGTATGGTTTGTTATGATAGAACAATATTTGAAAATCTGGAATCTGAGGGTGCAAAAAAATCTAAATATTGAGAAAATCATCTTTAAAGTTGTTCAAATGAAGTTCTTAGCAATGCATATTACTAAGTTTTAATATATTTACGGTAGGAAATTTACTAAATATCTTCATGGAACATAATCTTAATATCCTAATGATTTTTGGCATAAAAGAAAAATGTATAATTTTGACCCATACAATGTATTGTTGTCTATTGCTACAAATATACCTGTGTTACTTATGACTGCTTTTGTGCTCCAGGGACATGTTTTTGTTTTGTTCTTGGTGTGAATATGTCTTAAAGGGATAGTTCACCCAAAATATCAAATCATTTAGTCTCTCTCATGTCGCTCCAAACCAATCTTTTGTTGTGTGCTGTATGTTTGATTAACTGATAACGTTCCTCTCTAGTGAGCTGGCAATGATCATTGAGTCGAGATCAGATCATTTCGATTTATAAACAAATCATTGTTTTGTGCAGCAGATCAAATGATTCACTGAAAGCTTTGTGGATGAATCAGTCATCACTGCTAGTGTCATGAACTCAAGAAGAGCAAACGAGGATGCCAAGATTTTACTCAGGAACAACATACTGTTTAAAAGTTATGAAATTAACACTTTTATTCATCAAGGGTGCATTAAATTGATCAAAAGTGACATTTATAATGTTACAAAAGATTTCTATTTCAAATAAATGCTGTTCTTCTGAACTTTCTATTAATCTGTGAATCCTGAAAAATAAAATGCATCACGGTTTCCTCAAAAATATTAAAGTTTTCAACATTGATAATAATCAGAAATGTTTCTTGCGCAGCATATTATTATGATTTCTGAAGATCATGTGACGCTGAAGACTGCAGTAATGATGCTGAAAATACAGCTTTGATCACAGAAATAAATTACAGTTTAACACATATTCACATAGAAAACAGCTGTTTTAAATCATAATAATATTTCAAATTTTTTACTGTATTTTTGATCAAATAAATGCAGTCTCTGTGAGCATAAGAGACTCAGAAACATCACAAAATATTACCAACCCCAATCTTTTGAACACTAGTGTATGTATTGATCTGCACACAAAGCTATCAAATCATGCTGTTATTGTGTCTTTCAAAGCCTTAAAGAGACAGTTCACCTAAAAATCCACCATTTACTCATCCTCAAGTAGATCCAAACCTGTATGAATGTGTTTGTTCTGAACACAAAGGAAGATATTCTGAAGAAAGTTTGTAATCAGGCTGTTTTGGGACACCATTGACTTCAATAGTAGGAGAAAAATACTGCTGTTTCCCTCATTCTTCAGAATATCTTCCTTTGTGTTCAGAACAAACACATTCATACAGGTTTGGATCTACTTGAGGATGAGTAAATCATTTTCATCTCTTTAAAGCCTCAGTTATGAGAGAAGGACAGTCGTGAGGGTGAACTGTCTCTTTAAGAGTCTGAAGCGTCTCATATCTCTGTCTCTGTCTGCAGGGTGAGGTCCTGTTCAAGAACTGGGACAGCATCTTCTCCAGCCACCTCCTGCCTCCCAGCGTCCCGCTGTACTCCTTCGACGGCCGAGACGTGATGAGCGACCCCTTCTGGTGAGAAACAGCACTTCGACAGCTCTCTGATCCAATCACACGCTCCACAGCCTCCTTGATTCAGCGTTGCCAACTTAGCAATTGTGTTACTAAATTTAGCAACTTTTCACACTACTCTAGCAACCTTTTCTTCCAAAAGCACCTAGTAACAAATTTAGCAATTTTTAAAATTTATTTGGCTTTTGATAAGTGAATAAAAAGGCACATTTTCCATCCAAATCACACAAAAAGAGGAAACCAAAGATGCTTTGCAATTGTTCAATTTATTAGTAATAACAATTGAATAAGTGTTCAATTATGACACACTTTGTTAGTAGCTTGTACCTGTGATTGTTGATCAATTAGTACACAGTACAAAGGAAAAGATACTAATAATTTTCCAGGACATTATCTATTATAACCCTGAAATCCGAAATAACTTAAAATACAGGTAAAAAAAACAATACGCAAAATTATTTCATATTAACATGCCCTATTTTTACAGTCTTTTCTTAGAGTGTAGCACACTAACTAACTACTAATACACTGCTTAAAGCATAATTGTTGTCAATTTGTTGAAAATGTGTAGTAGTTTACTAACTATTAAAAAAGCTTAAGTTGTAGTCATTCAAAGATGTGTAAGTGTATATTTTAATATTATAGTTTTTTCCTGAGGTTTGATGTTGACACAATTTTGCGTCCTGATTATGTAATCCTTAATGAATAACAATGTAATTAAACCTGACTAAACCAGTCGACTAAAACCAGACTAAAGCAATTCATTTGACTGAGATATGACTAAAACTAAATGGCATTTCAGTCAAAAGACTGACTAAAACTGAATCATATTTGAATTTGTTGTTAGAATGAACACAAAATAGGGCATGTTAATATGAAATAATTTTCCGTATTGGTTTTTTACCTGCATTTTAAGTTACACATTTCGGATTTCAGGGTTATAATAGATAATGTCCTGGAAAATTATTAGTATCTATTATTAGTATCTTTTCCTTTTTTTTTTTTTTTTTTTTTTTTTCACATGTCCTTATTTGTATATTTGTAATAGTTGCATTTTGTGTATATATATATATTATATATATATATATATATATATATATATATATATATTATATTAATATATATATATATATATATATATATATATATATATATGTATGTATGTATGTATATGTATATGATTTGTGTTAAGCATGTTTCAGGCAAACTTCATTAGCTGCTCAGACTCTAGTGAAGATCTGCAGACGTTCAGCCGCGGACCACAATCTTTCATATTTCTCCACCCGTGTCTTTTATTTTTGGTTGTGTATTTATACTCCAGGCTGGTAAATATATCGTGGGATGAGGCCGTGGCGGTGGAGCAGTAATTGTGGTC
>CM041807.1:12966534-13001534 GCA_023376895.1 Aspiorhynchus laticeps
ATCACACCACAGACTCGAAACTTTCACCAAATTGCATCACAGTTATCGTTTGTAGTGAAAATGACCTTGGAGGAGTTCAGTATTAATATAACTGTCATATTGTAGCAGTTCCCCTTCAGGAACTCGAGCTGCGTCGAAAACGCTATGGGAACGCCTTTCAGCGATATCAAGCTCTGAATCATATGTGTAATCAGTCCAATTGATGGCGAGACGTCAGGTGCGGGTGACGTCATGACCAGGAAGCTTAAAAGCACGTGAGGTGCAGCCGGCTTCAGCTTTTGTCATTCAGCAAAGCTCTCTGTGTGTGTCAGTCACGATCTATGTTCTGTGAGTCTTATTTAATGTTGTTTGTCAAGTTACAAGTCCAGCAACATATAAAGCTCCCGTGTGTCTAAAGCCGAGGCAAAGACAAAACATAAGGGCGAAAGAAAGCAGTTCACGTTATAGATTGTGTGTCTCCCTGCTCATGCTCATTACAAGTGGGGATACACACAGTTTGTAAGTGGTCTGCTTGGGAGCGAAGCACGCAGAGTCGGCTCTCGAGGGGGTCGACTGCACGCATTGTGAGCGGCTTCCACTGCGTATGCTTCGCTCCTCGAAGCTCTCTTTGAGCAGATGGATCAGGGGGCAGGAATGAAGACGGGCGAGTCCCTATCTTCTTCCTTTCCCATCAGATCCAGCGCCCGCTCTCTGGGATCGGAAGCCCGCCCCGCGGTTTCTTCCCCTCGGAGAGAGGGCGATGCTCCGCCTGTCTTCCTCCGAGGAGGTGGACATGCGTCGATGAGCTTTCGTAAAGCAGTTGCACAAGCATATTGTTTGCATAAGCATATTGTGAACGAATATCATTATGAGCAACATGTCAGCGGAACGCAGCTCGTGCAGTCAACTCTCTCTCGAGAAAAAAAGGCTGATTGTGCTTTCCCCGCTGCAATACGTTGCTCTCCCGCCGGGCACGCTTTGTCTGTGCCTGTGATCTCGCGGTTCTGGTCCCGCTGCTGCTGAGGCACGGCGGCGATTGAGATCGCGGGGATCGCACATGGATCTGGCGGACGGGTTGGAGACGGGCTCGCCCTATCTCCACCTGCATTCCCCAGATCTAGCGCTCTCTCTCGGAGTACGGAAGCCCGCGCTGCGGTTCTTCCCCCTTTGTGTGAGCGCGCAGCTGCAGCTATCTTTCTCCGAGGAGATTGATATTGTATTTCATCAGAGTGGCTCGCGTGTTGCCGAGGCAACGCGTGCATTACGGTCATTCTCAGTTCATTATATTAAATCTTTTCACATCAGACCGTGTTTACTTGTCTGGTTGTTTGGCTGCATTTAATTTGAGGAATTAAATGAGGTATTTCATCTGACTATGAGAAGTAGATATTATATTTTATCTACAATTTTTTTTATATATGTATATTAGTATACAGGCGCATCTTGTAGTGAGAGCACTATGTTTACCTCTCTTCCTCCGAGGAGGTTGAGGTGGTCAGCATGGGCTGCTGGGTAGCAGCCCCAATCATGTTCCAGCTCCTCATTTGGGAAACGTCACTTCTCGTACTCCCTAGAATTTTGGAGTCAGAGTGGCGCTCCCGGGCCGAAGGCTTCTAGCAGAAGGCGGATCTGCGGACCGTCATTCTCACTGGATAGTCTTCGGCTAGAAAGTCCTGATGCCTATGGCCCAGGGCTTTTGAGGGCCGGCCCCCTCTGGGGAAGAGCGGTGTACACCGCATCACACGGTGCCCGTCTCTCCTCAGTGCCCTCAGGAGATCGGTCTGCCAACCCTGCCAGTGTTCCAGGGCGCGGCGGTCTCCAGCGAGCACTTCTCTCAGTCTCTCCCGCCCGGAAATGTAGCGGAACTGAGAGGCTCGCCACCCCTTCGGGGGTCTCTAGAGCAGCTAGAGCGGCCGTCCCCTGCCGGTCCTCCGCTTCAGGGCACCGAGCTAGCAGCTCTAAGCACACCAGAGGCCAGTCTTGAGAGACAGGTTCCCTTAGTAGGCTATTTGGCAGCGTGGAAACTACTGCCAAATGTGTCTCAATGGGTCCTACCTGAGTAGACTCTGGTTCTATCAGTCTAGTCTTCCTAGGAGATGACGCGGGTCTGAGGACCGTCATTTTCATAGAAGGCTTCAGAGGCAGTCCTGATGCCCATGGCCCAGGACTTATGAGGGCAGGCCCCTCTGGGGAAGAGCGGGGTACACCGCATTACACGGTGCCCGTCTCTCCTCAGTGCCCTCAGGAGATCGGTCTACCAACCCTGCCAGTGTTCCAGGGTGCAGCGGTCTCCAGCGAGCACTTCTCTCAGTCTCTCCCGCCCGGAAACGTAGCGGAACTGAGAGGCTCGCCACCCCTTCGGGGGTCTCTAGAGCGGCCATCCCCTGCCGGTCCTCCGCTTCAGGGCACCGAGCTAGCAGCTCTAAGCACACCAGAGGCCAGTCTTGAGAGACTGGTTCCCTTAGTAGGCTATTTGGCAGCGTGGAAACTACTGCCAAATGTGTCTCGATGGGTCCTGCACACTGTAGAATGAGGCTTCGGTTCGGTGCTCCGCCGCCGCCTTTCAACTGGGTTATTCCCACATTAGTGGGTCCCGAGCAGGCTCTGGTAATGGAACAAGAAGTGAATGCTCTCTTGAGGAAGGAGACCATCGAGGTGGTCCCTCCTCTTGACAGAGAGTCTGGGTTCTACAGCCGGTACTTCATCGTTCCCAAGGAGGATGGAGGGTTGCATCCTATTTTAGATCTGTGTCAAATGAACCGCTCAGTCATGTGACTGAAGTTCAGGATGCTCTCTTCGAGCAGGTCATGTCTCAGACCAGGTCCGAGGACTGGTTTGTCACGATCGATCTAAAAAATGCATACTTCCCATCTCCATCCTTCCCCATAACAGGAAGTTCCTGAGGTTTGCTTTGGGGGCAAAGCGTACCAATATAGGGTTCTTCCCTTCGGCCTTGCAATCTCACCCCGCACTTTTACGAAGTATGTGGATGCTGCGCTGGCTCCTCTGTGACTCCAGGGCATCCGCATACTCAACCACATCGACATTTGTTTGATATTAGCTCAATCAGAGCAGATGGCGGTTCGGCATCGAGATGTCGTTCTCGCTCACAAAGAGCTGGGGTTAAGACTTAACGCCAGAAAAGTGTGCTTTCTCCAGTACAGAGAACCACTTATCTGGGCGTGGTGTGGGATTCGACCACGATGCAGGCACGTATGTCCCCTGCTCTGATCGAGTCGATCCTCACGGCAGTCAGGAGAGTGAGAGAAGGCCAGTCACTCACTGTCAAGCAGTTCCAGAGACTGCTGGGTCTGATGGCAGCTGCGTCCAACGTGATATCTTTTGGTCTGCTGTACATGAGACCCCTACAGTGGTGGCTCAAGACCAAGGGGTTCTCCCCGAGGGGAAACCTGTTTCGCATGATCAAGGTCGCGCGGCGATGCCTACGTGCCTTAGACATGTGGAGGAAACCTTGGTTCTTGTCTCAGGGCCTGGTGCTGGGAGCTCCTTGTCGCCGCGTAACGCTAGCGACAGACGCGTCCTTCACCGGTTGGGGAGCGGTCATGAGTGGCCACCCTGCCCGCGGTCTGTGGAGTGGTCACCATCTCACGTGGCACATCAACTGCCGGGAGATGCTGGCTGTGTTTCGATCACTCAAACACTTTCTTCCAGACCTAAGAGATCGCCATGTGTTGGGGAGCACCGACAACACAGCTGTGGTCTTTTACATAAACCACCAGGGAGGTCCACGTTCGCGCCTCTTTTACAAGCTGGCGCACCGGATCCTTGTGTGGTCTCAGGACAAGCTTCTCTCGCTGAGAGCAGTTCATATTCCTGGGCATCTCAATATGGGAGCAGACATCCTGTCGAGGCAGGGGCCGAGGCCCGGGAAAAGGATGCTTCACCCCGAGTTGGTGAAGCAGATATGGAGAGTTTTGGCCAGGCTCAGGTGGATTTGTTTGCGACTCGTCAGACATCGCACTGTTCTCTCTGACTCATCCAGCTCCACTGGGGCTGGATGCTATGGTACAGACTTGGCCGAGGCTTCGTCTGTACGATTTTTCCCCGATCGCTCTGCTCCCGGGAGTTCTAGAGAGAGTGCGCCGGGACGGGGTCCGTCTGTTGCTAGTAGCCCCGTTCTGGCCGGGCCGAGTGTGGTTCTCGGACCTGATTTCTCTCCTCGACGGCTCTCCATGGGAGATTCCTGTCAGGAGAGATCTCCTCTCACAGGCGGAGGGCATGGTCCTTCACCCCCGCCCAGAGTTGTGGAAGCTGTGGGTGTGGCCCCTGAGGGGGCACAACTCGTAGTCTCTGGTCTCTCAACCGAGGTTGTTGAGACCATCCTCCAATCTAGAGCTCCCTCAACGAGGAAACTGTACGCCCTGAAGTGCTTCACTTCATGGTGCGGAGACCGCCAGCTTGACCCAGTTAACTGCCTGATTGGTACAGTGCTGGAGTTCTTGCAGGATTTTTTCTCCGCCGGGTTAACCCACTCCACCCTGAAGGTTTACGTGGCGGCTATAGCGGCCTACCACGCCCCTCTTGGTGGTCAGTTAGTGGGCAAGGACCCCCTGGTTACACGTTTCCTCCACGGTGTGATGAGGCTGAGGCCTCCGGCCAGAGAAGCTTATGCTATGTGGTGGATCAGGATGCTATTCTATAGCCTCGAGTCCTCTGATCTCCCCTCACCATTGGGGGTCAAGGCTCACTCAACGAGAAGTGTGGTGGCCTCTAAGGCCTTTCTGGGAGGTGTGCCTATGCAGGACATCTGCAACGCTGCGGGATGGTCTACGCCCCTCACCTTCGTCATGTTCTATGACCTAGATTTGCGAGCCACTCTAGGCTCCTCTGTTCTCTTGCCATAGCTGTGCTCTTCCACACTTGGCAGGGATTTGCAAGTCTGGCGGCGTGGACATCTCGTTCCCAGAGCGTTTTCGACGCAGCTCGAGTTCCTGAAGGGGAACGTCCAGGTTACGTATGTAACCATGGTTCCCCGAGGGAACGAGACGCTGCGTCGCAGGGCCATACTTCCGGCATCCCTACTAGAGCTATGCTTCATTCCTGGAAGCTGAAGCCGGCTGCACCTCACGTGCTTTTAAGCTTCCTGGTCATGACGTCACCCGCACCTGACGTCTCGCCATCAATTGGACTGATTACACATATGATTCAGAGCTTGATATCGCTGAAAGGCGTTCCCAGAGCGTTTTCGACGCAGCGTCTCGTTCCCTCGGGGAACCATGGTTACATACGTAACCTGGACGTTTTTGTCTATGATTGTTTTGTACAATGTAACGGACTATTTCCTTTAGCGGAAGCTTTAAAGTACAGGTAAGATTATGGGATCAACTCAAATGTGTGGAGTGATCAGCTGTGTGTCAGTCCTGCTCTGTGATTGGCTCGTTGAGGCTCATTAGTGTAACGAAGGTGATGTTTGCTGAGGATAAATATGGCAGTGGTTTCATATGGCCGAGCTCTAGCTGTGCACGTGTGAAGCACATTGGAGAATCAGTGCTGTTTCCTGATGCTCTTTCATCTGTTTCAGGCTCAATGCCACAACAAACACCAACATTTCCATTATGTGTATTAATTACAGCGCCACGCCGGACGCAGGGCAGATCCGGCACTCAACTTATAAAGGAGCTCATTAAATACTCTGATTTCCCAGAAAAAGTCATTACAGTCTCCAGTTTTAGTTTAGCTTGGAACACCTACTGTAATTATCAAGTTATATCGGTTATGTCTGGTCTCAATAGGCTGTTATTACCATGATAAACAGTGATGTGAATGTACGGTGTCCTGCCCATCAGAGCACGATAATAGAGCTCAAAGCAAACAGCAGCACATGCCATAGAAACACTATCAAACCTCAATCATGGCTTCTCTGGAAGCGTTGTGTGTGTGTATGTGTGTGTGTGTGTGAGAGTGTGTGTGTGTGTGTGTGTGTGAGTGAGAGTGTGTGTGTGTGTGTGTGTGTGTGTGTGTGTGTGTGTGTGTGTGTGTCGTGTCTGTGTGTGTGTGAGATCGAGAGAGAGAGTGTGTGTGTGTGTGTGAGTGTGTGTGTGTGTGTGTCGTGTGTGTGTGTGAGTGTGTGTGTGAGTGTGTGTGTGTGTGTGTGTGTGTGTGTGTGTGTGTGTGTGTGTGTGTGTCGTGTCTGTGTGTGTGTGAGAGCGAGAGAGAGTGTGTGTGTGTGTGTGTGTGTGTGTGTGAGTGAGTGTGAGTGTGTGTGTGTGTGTGTGTGAGTGCGTGAGTGTGAGTGTGTGTGTGTGTGTGTGTGTGTGTGTGAGAGAGTGCGTGAGTGTGTGTGTGTGTGTGAGTGTGTGTGTGTGTGAGTGAGTGTGAGCGCGTGTGTGTGTGTGTGTGTGTGAGTGTGTGTGTGTGTGTGTGAGTGAGAGTGTGTGTGTGAGTGTGTGTGTGTGTGTGAGAGAGTGCGTGAGTGTGAGAAAACTCACGCCACTGCCACAGATAGGATATTTTTCCCTTGCATATCTTTGAATATGGTTTTTATTTTAAAGTGGCAGGCTGTGAATCAGTGCTGATCTGAGAAGGTCAAAGGTTGTATTTTCCGCTGGAGGATGTGTTTGGGAAACAGTGGCCGTCTGTTCTGATATGAAGACCTGAGGAGCAGAAGAGAGCAGGTCACGTGAATCATACACAGATGCCACAAACCACAGATTTCTGATATTCTTGAAGCGCCTGTTCTGATTTCTGTTATTTATGTTTTATATCATAAATTATGCCCAGCATTCAGATCCACATACCAGCTTGATGGACTAGAATAGCAGTGTTGGGAAAGTTAATAATGCATTACAATATTGCTTTACTCCATAAAAAAGTTTACTCCACTTTTTTTGCAAAGTAATCAATTTAGTTACTTTTGCATTACTTTCTGTCATCTTTATTTTTAAATTAAGTTCTATTTTTTGGCAACTGTAAAAGCCCTTTCACACCAAAAGTGAAGTGAATAAGCCTCAGGCTGAAGAGTCTCTGTCTCTGTCTCTTACTCCTGATAGAAGAGATATCTGTCACTCAATACATGGCAAACAAAGTAACTCGTGTTACTCATTTGAAAAAGTAACTCTGATATTTTCTTGTAAATTAAAAAGTAATGTGTTACTTAACTAGTTACTTGAAAAAGTAATCTGATTACATAACTTACGTTACTTGTAAAGCGTTACTCCTGACACTGTAGAACACTATCTATCTATCTATCTATCTATCTATCTATCTATCTATCTATCTATCTATCTATCTATCTATCTGTCTATCTATCTATCGGTCTGTCTGTCTATCTATCTATCTATCTATCTATCTGTCCATCTATCTATCTATCTATCTATCTATCTATCTATCTATCTATCTATCTATCTATCTATCTATCTATCTATCTATCTATCTATCGGTCTATCTATGTATCTATCTATCTATCTATCTATCTATCTATCTATCTATCTATCTATCTATCTATCTATCTATCCATCTATAATCTGACCCTATCTATCTATCTATCTATCTGTCTGTCTATCTATCTATCTAAATATCTATGTATCTATCTATCTATCTATCTATCTATCTATCTATCTATCTATCTATCTATCTATCTATCTATCTATCTATCATCTATATATATATATATGTCTATCTATCTATCTATCTATCTATCTATCTATCTATCTATCTATCTATCTATCTATCTATCTGTCTGTCTGTCTGTCTGTCTGTCTGTCTGTCTGTCTGTCTGTCTGTCTATCTATCTATCTATCTATCTATCTATATATCTGTCTATCTATCTATCATCTATATATATATATATATGTCTATCTATCTGTCTGTCTATCTATCTATCTATCTATCTATCTATCTATCTGTCTGTCTATCTATTTCTCTATGTCTATCCATCTATCTATCTATCTATCTATATATCTATCGGTCAGTCTCAGTCTTATCTTTTTGTAATATTTTTCTCTCTAAGCAACTATGTTTTTCTAACTGTAATGCAGTGTTGGGGAGTAAATAGTTACTTGCAATGGAATTACGTTATTTAATTACAAAATAAATGTAATTGTAATTAATTACAGTTACTGAGAAAAAATGTGTAATTAAATTACAGTTACTTATAAAGATATTAATGATTACAAAGAGGGGTTACATCTGAATATTTTCACACACATATATCTAATTGATTTCTTTCATAAATTGCATTGACTGCTCTAAAATATGAGACAGCAATGTTTCAGGAGTTTAGGACACATGCTTATTCAATAACTGTTTTATTTCCTATTTGGGTTAAATGTATATGCTTTATTTTTTAAGATTAAACTGTTTTTCCAAAGCATTGATAGATGCCAGTGTTTCTTGTCATAGCTGCAAAGATATTATCATAGCTATTAAACTATTTCTTATGATTTTAAATCTGTATATAACCTCAGAATGATCTCAGAGTAAAAAAGGTGCTAAAGTCTGATTTTGTGGTGGCTGTGCTTTGAAATTAAATGTATTATAATCTGTGATGAAAGATTGTGAAAGTCGGACAGTAATCAGTGTTGAGTTCTACTGTCTGTAAGGTTAAGTTAAGTTAAGTTAAGCTAAGTTAACCCTAACCCTGCTTGCTTTACATCCTTGAAAACATTAGAAAGTAATCAGTTACATTACTTTAATAAAGTAACTGAAATAGTTACACTATAAATAGGGTAGCATTACTTGTAATCTGTAAATATAGGCTATAGCTTCCCAACTCTGCTGTAATGGCTGTCCCTGCTGAAAAACCCCAATAGAGCCCTGCCCAAAACACAATAGAAAATGTAATGATTTAATGGTTATTTGATTTGATTTGATTAACTTTATTAATCCCAAAGGGAAATTCACATGTCACAGCAGCTCACCACAAGAAATAGATAAAAGAGAAGATACTGCACAATACGGTATTTCATACAGCCCCCCTAGTTTCAGGCATCATAATACACTCTACACCATGTTATACAAATACAATGTAAAATAATACATCAGTCATCTAATATGACATTGATTATATAACCTAATGGCTGTTGGTAAAAATGACTTTTTATATCGTTCCTTATGGCATCGGGGCTGAATTAATCTTGAGCTAAAAGTACTCACACATGCTTGAACTGTTCCATGAAGAGGATGACAATCTTGTTTCATTATACTGACCAATTTATCAGTCATTCTATCCTGTGCAATCACATCAATAGTGGGCAACACGCAACCCACCACAGAACCTGCCTTTTTTATCAGCTTATTGAGTTTATTCTTCTCCTTCTCTAACAATCCCCCTCCTCAGCAGGTGACAGCATACAAGATCACAGATGATACCACAGAATCATAAAAGGTCTTCAACAGTGCCTGACACACTCCAAAGGATCCCAGTCGCCTTAATAAATGAATGCGACTCTGACCCTTCTTATAAACCTGTACTGTATTGTCAGACCAATCCAGCTTGTTATTGAAATATACACCCAGATACTTATATGACGTGACAATCTCAATTTCTGACTCTTGTATATTCACTGGCACCACTTTGTGAGGATATCTACTAAAATCAACCACAATTTTCTTGGTCTTACTAACATTAAGCCTAAGACCATCCCATTATAATGGGAATTGTATTGGTTTTAATAGAAACTATAATGGTGTCTACTGGTATGTGATGGATTCTATTGGTGGGATGTTAAATCCTATTGGGAAAATGCCCAAAACACACTACAAAAAGGAATTTTGTAATGGTTTTACTGGAAAAAAAGCTAATGGTTTATAATGGTGTTTTAATGGAAACCATTGGAATTTCTGTGATGGTTTCTATTGTTTTTTAGCAGGGAGAAGCGCACAATAATCCACGTCTGATCTTTTTTGTAAGTTTTGTAAGGCTGTTTTTCTTTCTCCCCCTCCTGCTCGTGTGTCCGTCCCCCTCTCCCACCCCTCGGGCACATAACGGTATAAGTGCGGTGATGTCTCATGGCTCCGTTAGTTCCTCCTCCTCCAGGCTCCGCCGCACATGCTCAGAGCTCCACGCCGCGCTCCGCGTCTCCTGAGCGGCCTGTGCTCTCCTGCGCTCCCGCTAGCACAGATGCTCTCATGGAGCTCGAGTCTCGTTTGCGTCTGACTCCACCATGCACTTTAGGATTTCAATAAGATGTATGTGTGTTTTGAGATAATCATTTTGCTTCTCTCCTGCAACTTCTGCGCCTTCGTTTACACTCAGGGTAAGTCCGCTTTCACTTCGCTTCTGCTTAGTTGTTTTAATGTCAATAATCGGCTGGTTTTACCCATTATACTTGGTAAAAGCTCAGCTGCTGATAACAATGGCCAATAGAGACTTTTTAACAGCATAATCGCAAATATGGACTTGTTGATTCTGCACCGTTATTCTCAATCCGGCTTTCAGAATTATTGAATTGTGATTTGTGTTATGCATAATAAATACGATCGAGTCTATCATGATGATCTATGTATATGCTCGGCTGTATTCCCGTAACTTCATTGAGTAGCAGTTTATGAATTATGATTCATAAACTGACATGCTGGCATAAGGGCGATTGGAATAATAGCTTCAGATATGATACAGTAATATGTGAATAAATGTGTTTTCTAACAGTCTCTGAGAGTTTGGGCTCAGTCAAGGACTGCTATTAAGAGTAACCCTTCATAATCACTTTATTTATAATTCATAAACACGCATTAGGCTACAGAATGAGTCACTGTAGAATGCCAGGGATTTACAAAATGCTACAGTAAATTCATAATGACAACAAATTACTGTGAACAATGAATATATTGTGTTGGATAATCGTTTAAATATCTGTGTTTAGTTTAAAGTCACAATTCTAGTGATTACATTTAATTAAGCATTTTTAAGAAAACAAGTTTTGCATTATGATTGACTCCTAATTTTGATCTTAACTGAGAAATGCAATATTGTATTTTATTGTAATTAATTTAGGAAAATAAACCAGAAAATCGCAAATGCATGCAATGCATATTTTTTTTATACCACAATGCATTCTGGGAACTGAAGTGCTTTTGCAGTTAATGTGTAATTATATGAGATTATTGAGACTCTTCTGGTTCACGTGAGGTGATATAGTGTTAATGTTCATCATGAAAGTGTTAAAGTCTCATGAAGGTGTTGGAAACATTTGTTGTTTTGGTTCAAGGCTGCCATTTGTTGTAGGTGTCAGAATCAGCTATATTGGTGCCATGATGTATTGCATTGACAAAAAACGTTAAATATACAAAATCCCCCCCCCCCCCCCCCCCCCGGCAAACTTTTGATGTTGTTTATAAAACTTAAAGTCAATTCTTTCATGTTCTATTCTATTAGTGTCAAACAAAGTCAAGCTTACATCTGGATGCAGAAGTGCTTTGAAGTGTGTGTGTGTGTGTGTGTGTTTGTGAGAGAGTGTGTTTGTGAAGTATGTGTGTGTGCGTGTGTGTGTGTTTGTGTGAGTGTGCGAGTGTGCATGTGTGTGTGTGTGTGTGTGTGTGCGTGTGTTTGTGTAAAGTGTGTGTGAGAGAGTGTGTTTGTGAAGTGTGTGTGTGTGTGTGAGAGAGAGAGTGTTTTTGTGAAGTGTGTGTGTGTGTGTGAGAGAGAGTGTGTGTTTGTGAAGTGTGTGTGTGTGTGTGTGTGTGTGTGTGTGTGTGTGAGAGAGAGTGTGTGTTTGTGAAGTATGTGTGTGTGCGTGTGTGTGTGTTTGTGTGAGTGTGCGAGTGTGCATGTGTGTGTGTGTGTGTGTGTGCGTGTGTTTGTGTAAAGTGTGTGTGAGAGAGTGTGTTTGTGAAGTGTGTGTGTGTGTGTGAGAGAGAGTGTGTGTTTGTGAAGTGTGTGTGTGTGTGTGAGAGAGAGTGTGTGTTTGTGAAGTGTGTGTGTGTGTGTGTGTGTGTGTGTGCAGGGCCGTTGCTAGTGGGGTGAATGGTGGTGACAATTCTAGGGGCCCCCACCGCCCAGGGGGCCCTACAAAATCCAGGAATTATACTATATAGGCCCATGTTCTGTGAATAATTCTAATATTTTATTAGTTGTATAACTGAGATATTATGAAAACCACAAAAAAGCATGCAATTTGGTTCCATGCTTGTATATTGTACAGTATATGATATGTGTGTGGGGGGGCCCACATCAATATTTTTTCAGGGGGCCCCCAATCCTCTAGCTACGGCCCTGTGTGTGTGTGAGAGAGAGAGTGTGTGTTTGTGAAGTGTGTGTGTGAGAGAGAGTGTGTGTGAGAGAGTGTGTTTGTAAAGTGTGTGTAGCTTGTGTGTGTTTTTGAAGTGCGTGTGTGTGTGTGTGAGAGAGAGAGTGTGTGTTTGTGAAGTGTGTGTGTGTGTGTGTGTAAGTGTTTGTGTGTGTGAGAGAGAGTGTGTGTTTGTGAACTGTGTGTGTGTGTGTGAGAGAGAGAGTGTGTGTTTGTAAAGTGTGTGTGTGTGTGTGTGTTTGTGAAGCGTGTGTGTGTGTGTGTGTGTGTGTGTGTGAAGCGTGTGTGTTTGTGAAGCGTGTATGTGTGTGTGTGTGTGTGTGTAGCGTTTGTGTGTGTGTGTGTGTTTGTTTGTGAAGTGTGTGTTTGTGTGTTTATGAAGCGTGTGTGTGTGTGTTTGTGAAGTGTGTGTGTTTGTGAAGCGTGTGTGTGTTTGTGAAGTGTGTGTGTTTGTGAAGCGTGTGTGTGTGTGTGTGTGTGTGTGTGTGTGTGTTTGTGAAGTGTGTGTGTTTGTGAAGCGTGTGTGTGTGTGTGTGTCCATGTGTCAGGATTCTTCAGTAACACACACAGAAGGCATGCTGTAGCGTTAGATAAGGTGACCCTGCAGAAGTTGTCTGTTGACCCTCTGAGCTTTATTCTCTGTTGTCCAGCGGCCGGGTCAGTTCTCCTCTCACAGCACACTTATAAAGCTGTGTTTCCTCCAAACACTGTCTTCAGCCAATCACGTCCAGATCAAGCAGCCGCTCACATTGTACCTATTTTAAGCTTTTTTTTTTTCTACACAAACATCTGCAACCAATTTAGCCTCCCTCAAGTACGGCTCAGAAGAGGAAAAACTGAGGTGGCAGACATCGCTGAAAATCAAAGTCATGCTTAAAATCAATGTCATCCGTATAGTATGAAATAAGGAATGTCTGCAATCTTAAGGCTACAGTGTTTTTTAATATTTCAGTGAAGTTTGGTTCACGTTCTTAATAGTTTTTAATGAAATTCTACACAGTGTTGGGGAAAGTTACTTTTAAAAGTAATGTGTTACTCTCTAAAAAAGTAACTAATTACGTTACTTAGTTACTTTTTATGGAAAGTAATGCGTTACAATATAGTGTTACTCTCTAAAAAAGTAACTAATTCTGTTACTTAGTTACTTTTTATGGAAAGTAATGCGTTACAATATTGCGTTACTCTCTAAAAAAGTAACTAATTACGTTACTTTGTTACTTTTTATGGAAAGTAATGTGTTACAATATTGCGTTACTCTCTAAAAAAAGTAACTAATTACGTTACTTAGTTACTTTTTATGGAAAGTAATGCGTTACAATATTGCGTTACTCTCTAAAAAAGTAACTAATTACGTTACTTTGTTACTTTTTATGGAAAGTAATGTGTTACAATATTGTGTTACTCTCTAAAAAAGTAACTAATTACGTTACTTAGTTACTTTTTATGGAAAGTAATGTGTTACAATATTGTGCTACTCTCTAAAAAAGTAACTAATTACGTTACTTAGTTACTTTTTATGGAAAGTAATGCGTTACGTTACTTTTGAGTTGCTTTGTAAATCTGGGCAGGGCTTGCTTGTTTGTTTTTAATATAAAAAGTTATTCTTTTACAAATATAAAAGCCCTTTTACACTAAAAGTGAAGTGAATCCGGTTTAGACTGAAGATAATGTAGATTCATGTCTGTACAGTAGAGGACGCAGATCAAACTAATCACATTAAAAATATGACAGTTCAACACTATTCAGCAATAACTACAATCAAACACAAATGTAATTTTTGCTTATTATTATGGTTGAATTGGATCATCGAAGGTCAGCAGCAAAGACATTGGGTAATAAATTGGGATTAAATACATAAATGATATTGGTCTTATTTAACATATTTAAATATTGCAGGTTTGCATCATATTCTGAGTTCATTGATTGTGAGGAACACTGAATGTGTTTTGGTGCAGATGAGTAAATACATGTTGATATTTAGTCTATAACTACAGTGAGATCGTGTTGATATTTAGTCTAGAACTACAGTAAGATCGTGTTGATATTTAGTCTAGAACTACAGTAAGATCATGTTGATATTTAGTCTGAACTACAGTAAGATCGTGTTGATATTTAGTCTAGAACTACAGTAAGATCGTGTTGATATTTAGTCTGAACTACAGTGAGATCGTGTTGATATTTAGTCTAGAACTACAGTAAGATCGTGTTGATATTTAGTCTGAACTACAGTAAGATCGTGTTGATATTTAGTCTAGAACTACAGTAAGATCGTGTTGATATTTAGTCTAGATCTACAGTAAGATCGTGTTGGTATTTAGTCTGAACTACAGTAAGATCGTGTTGATATTTAGTCTGAACTACAGTAAGATCGTGTTGATATGTAGTCTAGATCTACAGTAAGATCATGTTGATATTTAGTCTAGATCTACAGTAAGATCGTGTTGATATTTAGTCTAGAACTACAGTAAGACCGTGATGATATTTAGTCTAGATCTACAGTAAGATCGTGTTGATATTTAGTCTAGATCTACAGTAAGATCGTGTTGATATTTAGTCTAGAACTACAGTAAGAGCGTGTTGATATTTAGTCTAGAACTACAGTAAGATCGTGTTGATATTTAGTCTAGAACTACAGTAAGATCGTGTTGATATTTAGTCTAGAACTACAGTAAGATCATGTTGATATTTAGTCTAGATCTACAGTAAGATCGTGTTGATATTTAGTCTAGAACTACAGTAAGATCGTGTTGATATTTAGTCTAGATCTACAGTGAGATCGTGTTGATATTTAGTCTAGAACTACAGTAAGATCGTGTTGATATTTAGTCTAGAACTACAGTAAGACCGTGATGATATTTAGTCTAGATCTACAGTAAGATCGTGTTGATATTTAGTCTAGATCTACAGTAAGATCGTGTTGATATTTAGTCTAGAACTACAGTAAGAGCGTGTTGATATTTAGTCTAGAACTACAGTAAGATCGTGTTGATATTTAGTCTAGAACTACAGTAAGATCGTGTTGATATTTAGTCTAGAACTACAGTAAGATCATGTTGATATTTAGTCTAGATCTACAGTAAGATCATGTTGATATTTAGTCTAGATCTACAGTAAGATCATGTTCACACACAACGCTCTGATTTCTGTCACCATGGCAACACCAGAGCTGTCACTCAATACATCAGAAACAAAGTAACTGCTGTTACATATTTGAAAAAGTAACTCGGATATTTCCTTCTAAACTAAAACATAATGTTACTTTACTAGTTACTTTAAAAAAGTAATCTGATTACCTAATGCGTTACAATATTGCGTTACTCCCTAAAAAAGTAACTAATTACATTACTTAGTTACTTTTTATGGAAAGTAATGCGTTACAATATTGCGTTACTCCCTAAAAAAGTAACTAATTACATTACTTAGTTACTTTTTAAGGAAAGTAATGCATTACGTTACTTTTTAAATCTGGGAAACAAAGTAACTGCTGTTACATATTTGAAAAAGTAACTCAGATATTTCCTTCTAAATTAAAAAGTAATGTTACTTTACTAGTTACTTTAAAAAGTAATCTGATTACTTGTAATGCGTTACCCCAGCACTGATTCTACACACACTGTTTCTTTGACTCTTTTCGTTACAAGGTTTATTTTGGATGTTTTTAGACTCGTTCTCATGATCCGCTGAGACTGAGCAAAACCAACACCTCTCCACCTAAACATGTGCAAGCCATTACAGCTCACGGACTCGTTTAGGTCTTTGTGAAGGCGTTGGATCTGCGTGGACTGCACTCGCTCCATATTCTGAGGCGTTTGATGTTATGTTATTGGGTTTGAAGAGCCGGTGGTGTGGCGATCCAGCATCACGTGCTTTGCTTCTGATTGCAGACATGCGTGTATCTGCCGGACATGTGTACAGTGTAATGCCTTTCATGTCCTTTAAAGCCATCTGGCACTTTCATGTCATTATGAACATTCAGGACTTGTTCTCAAATACTGAGTCCAGGGAACGATTGTGTAGTAAATATCTTCATGCTATAGTAAATTCATCTGTTAGTGGCGTTCCAGAGAGATGTTTAATTAATGGCTCCCATATGTCTTCATGAAGCGTGTTTA
The DNA here is from genome assembly GCA_023376895.1 of Aspiorhynchus laticeps. Classification (NCBI taxonomy): domain Eukaryota; kingdom Metazoa; phylum Chordata; class Actinopteri; order Cypriniformes; family Cyprinidae; genus Aspiorhynchus; species Aspiorhynchus laticeps. The sequence continues at coordinate 12,982,832 of CM041807.1, forward strand.
TTCTTATCAGGTGTTTTTGAAAAACCTTTAATTATAAAAATAACCCTTTTTTAATTTGTAAATGCAATTTCAACAGATTAAAAGTTTTTGGCCCTTTTTTTTTTTTTGCAGTTTGGCTACAACAACTAAATCTTTTTGTTGTTATTGTTGTGTTTTCTTTTTTTCTAATTGAATGCAAGCACATGATGTTATCAGCATAACAATTTGAGGAAAAATTAATCTTAAAATGAACATTAATGTCTTAATATTTGGTTTGCATGCACTCCACAGATTTTCCAGCATGGTGTGAGATGATCCGAGTTTTTTTGGAAGTGTGCTTCTTGGTTAATTCCGTATTTCAGCGTCTTTACTGTAGTTTCTTTCATATATATTTTTTTATGCATCTTGAAAGAATTCCCATTAATTTCTGCCAAATCAGTAATTGACAGTAAATGAGCTCTGACTGCAAAAAATGCTTTTCTTACTTAGATTTTTTGTCTTGTTTCCGGCCAAAATATCTAAAAAGTCTTAAATCAAAGAAGGATTTTCTAGACGAGTAAAAATAATCGTCTTGTTTTCAGAAATTAAGTGAGTTTTGTTTTCTGTATGACATAAGATTATTTTTTTTACCACATTGGCAGATTATTTTGCTTGTTTCAAGCAAAAACTCACTTAATTTTGACTAGTTTTTTCTGAAAACAAGACAATTATTTTTACTCGTCTAGAAAATCCTTCTTGATTTAAGACTTTTTAGATATTTTGGCCGGAAACAAGACAAAAACTCTAAGTAAGAAAAGCATTTTTTGCAGTGCTGGTTTTGTCTCCAGTTTTTGGAGACTGTTGCATGCTGTAAAAACCACAAACTGGACATTGCAAGCCACTCAATCATCGTCAAACGTTCTTCTTGACTTCGTTTGGCATTGTTTTGTGCATATTATACAATGCAGTGGTCTCTGGAAGTGATTCTGAGCGTTTAACACACGGATCACTCGGCTTTGGCTTTGCAATTGCATTAGATCTTCATATCAGCTGAAATGATGAAACCGTTGGATATTTAACATGTCACCCTCTTGGTCAGTCTGTTCTTGTTGATGTCAAACTGCGGGGTTATTAATGCACAGGAAGTGACCTTTGACCCGCGGGCTTTATTCTCTCCGAGCCTGACACGCAGGAATGCAGAAAAACAGAGCAGAATCAGCCGCCATTCACCATTGTACAGCTACGAGCTCTTAAATTGTAAAGACGGGGCACAGAAGTGCTATTGAGATGGATCTCTAACTGGACAGACGCAGAGGTTTCGGCTGTGAAGGAAAGAAAACATGCTTTGAGCTCAGAAGCTCCTTTAGGTTCGCCTCAGAAGTTCCTCCGTGCTGCAGCAAACACTGAGAGTTCAGAGCTTTCATTACGGTTTGGTTGAGGAGTAAACCTCAGTCTGAAGCCGAACCCTGTGCTTCTCGTGCTGGACAATAAGCAGCATGTTTGGACACTTGGTGTGTTTGAGATGAACTCCTCCATCGTCACACTTCACCAGGAGAAAGCTGGGAAGTCAAACTGCACAAACACACTGTGATCTTTCAGGATTTTAATCAAAAGGTGAAGTGTTTTAGTTAAATTGTGCTAAAATACTCTTGCAATACTTATTCAGTGCAGACAGCATTAATCTGAATCCGCTGTGTGAAACAGACCGAGTGTATTTCGATTACAGAACTAATGACTCTAAAGATTTGATTCTTTTGAGTGAATCAAACACAAAGCACAATCAGTATAGTTTGAATAGCGAATCAAAGACACAATGTGTGTTCAGTGAAGACTCTGAGTCTTTTGAGTGAATCAAATCTATTGTCTGACCAGTGTGTTTTAATTACAGAACAAATGATTCTAATAATTTGAATCTTTAGTTGCACTCCATATATTTGATTCACTAGTGTTGGATAGTTACAGAACTAACGGCTCTAAAGATTTGGTTCTTTTTAGTAAATCAGTCACATAGAGCTCAACCAGTATAGGTTGATTCCCAAACAAATTGATTCTCTCTAATATATCGGTTATTTTTAGTGATCAGTCACATAGAGCTCAACCAATATAGATTGATTCCCAAACAAATTGATTCTCTCTAATATATCAGTTCTTTTTAGTGAATCAGTCACATAGAGCTCAACCAGTATAGATCGATTCCCAAACAAATTGATTCTCTCTAATGTATCGGTTCTTTTTAGTGAATCAGTCACATAGAGCTCAACCAGTATAGATTGATTCCCAAACAAATTGATTCTCTCTAATGTATCGGTTCTTTTTAGTGAATCAGTCACATAGAGTTCAACCAGTATAGATTGATTCCCAAACAAATTGATTCTCTCTAATGTATCGGTTCTTTTTAGTGAATCAGTCACATAGAGTTCAACCAGTATAGATTGATTCCCAAACAAATTGATTCTCTCTAATGTATCGGTTCTTTTTAGTGAATCAGTCACATAGAGCTCAACCAGTATAGATCGATTCCCTAACAAATTGATTCTCTCTAATGTATCGGTTCTTTTTAGTGAATCAGTCACATAGAGCTCAACCAGTATAGATCGATTCCCAAACAAATTGATTCTCTCTAATGTATCGGTTCTTTTTAGTGAATCAGTCACATAGAGTTCAACCAGTATAGATTGATTCCCAAACAAATTGATTCTCTCTAATGTATCGGTTCTTTTTAGTGAATCAGTCACATAGAGTTCAACCAGTATAGATTGATTCCCAAACAAATTGATTCTCTCTAATGTATCGGTTCTTTTTAGTGAATCAGTCACATAGAGCTCAACCAGTATAGATTGATTCCCAAACAAATTGATTCTCTCTAATATATCGGTTCTTTTTAGTGAATCAGTCACATAGAGCTCAACCAGTATAGATCGATTCCCAAACAAATTGATTCTCTCTAATATATCGGTTCTTTTTAGTGAATCAGTCACATAGAGCTCAACCAGTATAGATCGATTCCCAAACAAATTGATTCTCTCTAATATATCGGTTCTTTTTAGTGAATCAGTCACATAGAGCTCAACCAATATAGATCGATTCCCAAACAAATTGATTCTCTCTAATATATTGGTTCTTTTTAGTGAATCAGTCACATAGAGCTCAACCAGTATAGATCGATTCCCAAACAAATTGATTCTCTCTAATATATCGGTTCTTTTTAGTGAATCAGTCACATAGAGCTCAACCAGTATAGATCGATTCCCAAACAAATTGATTCTCTCTAATATATCGGTTCTTTTTAGTGAATCAGTCACATAGAGCTCAACCAGTATAGATCGATTCCCAAACAAATTGATTCTCTCTAATGTATCGGTTCTTTTAAGTGAATCAGTCACATAGAGCTCAACCAATATAGATTGATTCCCAAACAAATTGATTCTCTCTAATATATCGGTTATTTTTAGTGAATCAGTCACATAGAGCTCAACCAGTATAGATCGATTCCCTAACAAATTGATTCTCTCTAATGTATCGGTTCTTTTAAGTGAATCAGTCACATAGAGCTCAACCAGTATAGATCGATTCCCAAACAAATTGATTCTCTCTAATATATCGGTTCTTTTAAGTGAATCAGTCACATAGAGCTCAACCAGTATAGATTGATTCCCAAACAAATTGATTCTCTCTAATATATCGGTTCTTTTTAGTGAATCAGTCACATAGAGCTCAACCAGTATAGATCGATTCCCAAACAAATTGATTCTCTCTAATATATCGGTTATTTTTAGTGAATCAGTCACATAGAGCTCAACCAGTATAGATCGATTCCCAAACAAATTGATTCTCTCTAATATATCGGTTCTTTTTAGTGAATCAGTCACATAGAGTTCAACCAGTATAGATCGATTCCCAAACAAATTGATTCTCTCTAATATATCGGTTCTTTTTAGTGAATCAGTCACATAGAGCTCAACCAGTATAGATCGATTCCCAAACAAATTGATTCTCTCTAATATATCGGTTATTTTTAGTGAATCAGTCACATAGAGCTCAACCAGTATAGATCGATTCCCAAACAAATTGATTCTCTCTAATATATCGGTTCTTTTTAGTGAATCAGTCACATAGAGCTCAACCAGTATAGATCGATTCCCAAACAAATTGATTCTCTCTAATATATTGGTTATTTTTAGTGAATCAGTCACATAGAGTTCAACCAGTATAGATTGATTCCCAAACAAATTGATTCTCTCTAATGTATCGGTTCTTTTAAGTGAATCAGTCACATAGAGCTCAACCAGTATAGATTAATTCCCAAACAAATTGATTCTCTCTAATATATCGGTTCTTTTTAGGGAATCAGTCACATAGAGCTCAACCAGTATAGATTGATTCCCAAACAAATTGATTCTCTCTAATGTATCGGTTCTTTTTAGTGAATCAGTCACATAGAGCTCAACCAGTATAGGTTGATTCCCAAACAAATTGATTCTATGTAATGTATCGGTTCTTTTTAGTGAATCAGTCACATAGAGCTCAACCAGTATAGATTGATTCCCAAACAAATTGATTCTCTCTAATGTATCGGTTCTTTTTAGTGAATCAGTCACATAGAGCTCAACCAGTATAGATTGATTCCCAAACAAATTGATTCTCTCTAATGTATCGGTTCTTTTTAGTGAATCAGTCACATAGAGTTCAACCAGTATAGATTGATTCCCAAACAAATTGATTCTCTCTAATATATCGGTTCTTTTTAGTGAATCAGTCACATAGAGCTCAACCAGTATAGATTGATTCCCAAACAAATTGATTCTCTCTAATATATCGGTTATTTTTAGTAAATCAGTCACATAGAGTTCAACCAGTATAGATTGATTCCCAAACAAATTGATTCTCTCTAATATATCGGTTATTTTTAGTAAATCAGTCACATAGAGCTGAACCAGTATAGGTTGACTCCCAAACAAATTGATTCTCTCTAATATATCGGTTCTTTAGTGAATCAAACTCAAAGAATGCAATCTATTATAGGAAGAATGACTCTATTGAGTTGGTTGTGTTCAGTGGATCAAACGCTCTACTTGGTTCTTTTTAGTGAATCAAATACAACCAGTGTAGTTCAATTACTGAATTAATGACTCTAAAGATTTGGTTCTTTTAAATGAATTGAACACATAGAGCTCAACCAGTATATGTTGATTACAAAACAAACAACTTTAATGAGTTAGTTCTTATTAGTGAATCAAACATTTGTCAGTAGTATTTTATAAATATGACCCTGGAGCACAAAAGCAGTCATAAGTAACACAGGTATATTTGTAGCAATAGCCAACAATACATTGTATGGGTCAAAATTATACATTTTTCTTTTATGCCAAAAATCATTAGGATATTAAGATCATGTTCCATGAAGATATTTAGTAAATTTCCTACCGTAAATATATCAAAACTTAATTTTTGATTAGTAATACGCATTGCTAAGAACTTAATTTAAACAATTTTAAAGGTGATTTTTTTCAATATTTTCATTTTTTTGCACCCTCAGATTCCAGATTTTCAAATATTGTTCTATCATAACAAACCATACATCAATGGAAAGATTATTTATTCAGCTTTCAGATGATGCATAAATCTCAATTCCGAAAAATTGACACTTATGACTGGTTTTGTGCTCCAGGGTCACATATAATAATGAATAGAATGTTACCACATTTTGTTTGTTAAATACAGATGCTTAATATATAAGCCGGTTATTAGAGTGTATTCATGCCACCTCTAAAAGAAATCTATTAAAATCAATGTAAACCCACCTTTTGCAAGAATTGTTTGATTCTTGATTATTGAAATTGTCTCATGATTTCCAAATATTCTTTACATTAAAAGTTCTCAAAGAATCATTAGTGGAACAAGAACCATTGAATTATTTCTCATTCTCATTTCTATTTTTAATATACATTTGTGACCCTGAAACACAAAACCAGTCATAAGGGTCATGAGATTTATGCATCATCTGAAAGCTGAATAAATAATCTTTCCATTGATGTATGGTTTGTTATGATCGGACAATATTTGTAAATCTGGAATCTGAGGGTGCAAAAAAAATCTAAATATTGAGAAAATCATCTTTAAAGTTGTTCAAATGAAGTTCTTAGCAATGCATATTACTAATCAATAATTAAGTTTTGATATATTTACGGTAGGAAATTTACTAAATATCTTCATGGAACATGATCTTAATATCCTAATGATTTTTGGCATAAAAGAAAAATGTATAATTTTGACCCATACAATGTATTGTTGTCTATTGCTACAAATATACCTGTGTTACTTATGACTGCTTTTGTGCTCCAGGGTCACATATATATATATATTTCTGAGGAGGCATTTATCTAAAGTGACTTACATTGTATTCATTATTTCAGTCTTTAAAAGTCCAAAGAGCTCTAGGGTGCGTTTCTCAAAAGCATCGTTAGCTAACGATGTTCATTAGTTCCATTGAACTCTATTAGTTCACTGTATGTGTGATGTTTTGAAGGACGGTCGGGTCGAGTGTGTTTCTCATGCGTTCGCTGTGAGTCGATCAGAAGATCTCGTGGTTGATCTCTGGAGCTGCAGGAAGACTGAGCTGTTGAATGCAATTGAAGCCCAAATGTTGTGGTTACATAATTTAATATAAGCTCATAACATTAGTCCAGTGAGGTTTGATGCTACTTGAACGCGGCTCAAGGACAGCATCACGCGTCTCATCACAAGTGTACTGTTTATACGAGTGAAGTGAGGCTCTGTTCACAAGCACTTTGGCAATGGAAGAGAAATTAATAATTCATACGCTCAACCACATGCATTCCATATTTTCAATATGAATAATTTTGAATCTTTACTTTAAGGCCTTCAGTGAAGGACTTTATTCCAGCAGAAATGCACACAGTTTTCTGAGTTTGGAAATATACATTTATTTATTTATTTTAACATACATTAAAAAATAATAATGAATGGAAGGCAACTTTTACTAGTGTTCAAAGTTTGAGGTCAGAATAAACTTTTATTTTTATTTTTTATTAATACTTTTATTCATCAAGGATGCATTAAATTGATCATAAGTGACTGTAAAGACATTTATAAAGTTACAAAAAATATATATTTCAAATAAATGCTGTTCTTTTGAACTTTCTATTCATCTGTGAATCCTGAAAAATAAAATGTATCAGTTTCCACAAAAATATTAACTGTTTTCAACATTGATAATAATCAGAAATGTTTCTTGAGCAGCAAATCAAATGATAGAGTACTACCTGCAATATGCAAATTATTTACTAATTGCTAATTAGATCCAAAGCAACTTAAAACACACTAATATTTTCTCGGAGGAAACTAAATGAACTTCATCTTGAAGTTAAAGCTACATTTTTGAAGTAAGGTTTTTTCAGTGAAATATTTTAATATTTGATATATAGTGTAATTGTTAATCCCTCTGATCAGTGTGAAGTGACTCCTGTTGTTGCTGGTTCGGTGTTAATCAGTGTTATCTGCCAGCGCTTCAGATCTTCTGTGGAAGTGTCTCTATAACAGAGGCTCTGGCAGGTGTTCCATTCATGATGAAGACGGCACGCGTCAGGAGGACCTGATTGATAACCGCTCGCCATGTGGACATCACAGGAACCGTATGTGTGCTGAGGGATCACACAGAGAGAGAGAGAGAGAGAGAGAGAGTGTGTGTGTGTGTGTGTGTGTGTGTGTGTGTGTGTGTGTGTGTGTGTGTGTGTGTGTGTGTGTGTGTGTGTGTGTGTGTGTGTGTGTGTGAGTGTGAGTGTGTGTGTGTGTGTGTGTGTGTGTGCGTGTGTGTGTGTGTGTGTGTGTGAGTGAGTGTGTGTGTGTGTGTGTGTGTGTGTGTATGTGTGTGTGTGTGAGTGTGTAGCTATTAAGTAAAAAGTCATGTAATGGTATTTTTATTTTATTAATATCATGAAATAAATTATATATCATTATGATTTTGGGGAGTTGTACCACATCTAAATGCCTCGTCATAAAAATGTCAATTTATCTGATATTTTAAGAGACTTATTGAAATTTTTTATTTACTTATTTGCAGTTTTCTATTAATAAGTATGAGAGTAGTTATTTTTATATTCTAAAATATATTTAAAGAAATAATGAATATATGGGATCGGTAAGATTTAAATCAGCTGTTTTCTATGTGAATATGTGTTAAACTGTAATTTATTTCTGTGATCAAAGCTGTATTTTCAGCATCATTACTGCAGTCTTCAGTGTCACATGATCTTCAGAAATCATTCTAATATGCTGCTCAAGATACTGATTATTATCAATGTTGAAAACAGCACAATATTTTAGTGGAAACTGACACAGTATAAAGTGATTTGAAGCAGTGGTCAGCACTGAAGGAGCAGCTCTGGTCAGACTGATGAAGTGTTAAGCGCTCTGCTGGAGGCCGTGTATCTCGGCGAGTGTGTGTGAGCTGTATTGTGTGTCTCTGTGTGACGGCGCATGCTTCTTTACAGCGTGACAGGATCAGCATCGGCCCGCACCGCCTCTCTGTCGCTCAGGCTTTTGTTGCTGCGGCTCACTGTTGGTTTTGCAGCTTGTCCAGGACTCCTTCTGCTCTGCTCTCAGTCAGTGTGATGCAGATTTGAGCCTCTTTGCTGATGTTCACACCAGTGATTTGTAACAATAGGCATTGATGAAGTAACTGTGTAACAGACTCTGAAGTGAGAATCAATGGCCACAGTAACAGTCGAGTACAGTATGCTCCTGTTGACCTCGAAAGAGCTCAAAACTTTTATTTTAAAAGTATGTTTTTCATTAAGTCCATTTATAATGTTTATGAATGTCTCAACATGGTTAAAAAAAATGTTTTTTTTTATGTCCTATTTATAGTTACTGAAATCCAAGCCATTTTTGCAGTTAATTTCAATATGTAATACGGCACAATAATATTTAAAACAGATATTGAGTTCTGAATGTCACTGAAAGGTTGTTTGAAGAGCCTGATATGGTTGCTCTGTCGTATTGCTGTGTGAAGACACTTTTGGAAGCTTTATTGTTTTTGAAGCCCCTCTGAGGACCATACGGCCGTGTTTTAAAATGAAATAAAAATAAAAACGAAAACTCATGGTATTGATACACATAAATGGACTTTGGCGTGTATATGCTACGCAATAGGGTTGTGGGGTAGATGCGTATCATATGTATGCGAAAACTGCGTATTATATGCACGGCAAACACGTTCGTATCATATATACACCAAAGTCCATTTTTCGTATCAATATCATGATTTTTTGTTTTTATTTGGTGTACTATTTATGCATATTTTCATGAGACCGGGTTAGCTCGCAGTAAGGCTGCTGTACAAAAAAATATATAATGGACTATTTCACAATTGTTTTCACAATTGTGAAAATATCTCAGAATTGCAAGAGATAAAGTTGAATTCTACAATTCTAAGAAATTTTCACAATCTCACAATTCTGTTTTTTTTTTGTCCACCATAGAAAAAAGTCAGAAATGCACATTTATATCTCTTAATTCTGAGTTTATATTTTGCAAATCTGACTTTTTGAGATTTAAACAGAATTGCGAGGGAAAAAGTTAATTTGTTGAAATTCTGTTTGTTTTTTTCACCACTAAAAGAGACATAATTGCATGTTTATATCTCTTAATTCTCAATTTATATTCTGTTATTCTGACTTTTTTCTGAATTGCAAGGATAAAAGTCAGAATTGTGACATAAAAGCACAATTGCTTTATTGATCTATATCTTGTATAGATGTCAGTGTACGTCTGCTGGTTGGTCAGATATAGAGACTGTCCTCTCCGTCTCATTAGCAGCCTGTAGGCTTCATCTCAGCCGGCCTGTGTGTATCTGTCATTGCTCATTACTCGTTCGGTATGTATCTGCCTGGTGTAATGTAAAGCTCTGAAGTGACTCGATGATGTTTCAGTGACACACTCACTCCAGCGGGGTCCATGGCTTTTATCAGTTTCCACAGCAGCAGTCATTTATTTGGTCTTCGGTCGGTTCAGACGAGCAGAGCGGTTATAACCCGGACTGAATGCTCCAATGCACCTTCAATTGTGTCATTAAAGTCCCAGCTCGTTAAGGGACCCCGGCCACAAAGAGAACACAAATTGCTCTGCTTCCTTCTGATAGCTGCCCTTTTATGCTGATCTGAGAACAGCTTCACCAATCTGAAATGCTTGAGTGACATCGCACTATTTACATTAAATAGCATCTTCAGAAACTCAAGGAAAGCTGTTCTGAAGGCATCTTTACTGAGTTCAGGCCGCTTTGTGCCTTCTTTTTAAAAATGCATGCTTTATACAACATGAAAGTCATCCTAAACTATATTCACCTCAGCCCATAGTTTCAAAGTACTGTATGAAGTTGCAATTGTGTGTAATGGAAACTTTAAAGTGCAACGGTGGCATAGAAGCACTTCTGATGTGGCATGTAGGTGTCTTTACACAGCTGCTCAATGGTGGCATAAATGCATGTACACAGCCAATCTAAATGCATACTTTAATGTATGCCCCTTTTTGCAAGTCTCAGGCGTCCCCAGAATGTGTCGGTGAAGTTTCAGCTCAAAATACCCCACAGATCATTTATTATATAATTTTGAAGATGCCTATTTTAAGTGGAAGCTGTTTTTGTGCATGTCTCTTTAAATGCAAATGAGCTGCTGCGCCCCGGCTCTTTTTTCCAGACCAGGGCTGTGCTATTACAGCTCATTCCTCAGATACTCTGCTAAAAAACATGTTTGGTTTTGATTATCATGTGTATCACACTGAAATCATGTGTTTTAATGCCATATCAGTTTAAAATATTAATATAGGGTTTTCTGAGCGCACAGAAAGCGTCTGTCACACGGCATGTGAAGTTCTCTTTCATGTCTTATTGCGCTTAAACTGTCAAACACACACACGTTTATGTTAAAACCACAAATGACTTACAAAAACACAGGCGGTTATGTCTGTGAAGGGAAACAGCTGGGAAAGAAATGACATGTTTATATTAGATCTGTGTATTAAGTGACAGCAGTGTAATATACTGCTAATATGAGCCAAACAATAAAATAAAAATCACTTACTGCTCTGGACTAAATAACGTTTATAGCTCTAATAAGATGACATTTCTTACTTAAATGCTGCTTTTACATGCTCTAGCATGAAGATGATATGCTAGTGTCCGTCAACAGTTGTGGGCGGGGCTTGAAAACGAGATATCATGGGTTTTTTATATATATCCTGCTTATGGCTTGTTCTGAGACACTGCTTATGATTTATGAGGATTAAAAAAAAGGAGCGGTGGATTTTTATCATTATAGGGTGGTTGTGTACACACACTGCCACACATTTATGTTCAAACAACATGTAAAAGTGAATTTTGAACAATAGGTGCCCTTTAATACTGGGTCAGAGCTGGTATAATTTAGTCAGGCTTTACACAGAATTAACTCATGTGTAACGATGCCTTAAATTACGCCTGATTTGATTCACCTCATAAAATGCTTTCTTAACAATACCTCATATACATTGTAATGTCAAGTATGCAATTCCTCAAAACATTAATGTTATATGAATAAATAACTTTCATGATATTTGTAATATTTTTACTTTGAAAGTTCTATGTTGATTAAGACTAGACATATATTCAAGGTTAATGAAAATAACCTAAAAAGGCGTCTTACATGCTATAAAAGCCAACATAACCCAACTAAAGTGTAATCTAAATTTTATAAACAACATAACAGAAATTCTGTTTTCACACAAGACTATATTATGGTAATGGATATTGCTGTCATAATGTGGTCAAGCGGTATAATATGTGACTCTGGAGCACAAAAGCAGTCATAATAACACAGCTATATTTGTAGCAATAGACAACAATACATTGTATGGGTCAAAATTATTGATTTTTATTTTATGCCAAAAATCATTAGGATATTAAGATTATGTTCCATGAAGATATTTTGTAAATTTCCTACCGTAAATATATTAAAACTTAATTTTTGATTAGTAATATGCATTGCTAAGACTTCATTTGAACAACTTTAAAGGTGATTTTCTCAATATTTAGATTTTTTTGCACCCTCAGATTCCAGATTTTCAAATATTGTCCTATCATAACAAACCATACATCAATGGAAAGCTATTTATTCAGCTTTCAGATGATGCATAAATCTCAATTTTCAAAAAATTGACCCTTATGACTGGTTTTATGCTCCAGGGTCACATAGAATCTCAGCATATAATTGACGCCAAGCTCAGCAAAACCAATCTTATTCTGGTTAACCAGCGTTTGAGAAATAACGAGTCACTAGTTCATCACATCCCTTTAATAAGAGCTCTGCTGGTGACAACGAAGGCATTTTCAAGCCCTTCCCCTGTTATTGTTGAAGGGCACTTTGACCAGACGCTCTGGGAAGGAATTCTAGTGGCTTTTTTTGGATAGGAATAATGGTGAACTGCATTTTGTTATGATTTTATAAAGTTCTCTGAGGTTCTCTTATGTTAGAGCGATTTTTACATACCCCCCCCCCCCCCATAATTTAGAAGTAATAGGCTATTTTCTCTCCTGTTTTGAGTCTCTCTGCAGAATGGTCTGTTTTTATAGGAGACTCGCAGGTAAACGCCCACTGCTGTGATTGGCCAACAGTTTCACTTATTATAATAACAGATGGATGCTGTGGTGATGTACTCTGAAAACAACAAACCATATAAATACTCCGTATATATCAAACAGTCTGGAACAGACAATGCAATAGTGGTAAAAACATGTTTACTCGACATTACTGATGGATCCAATATAGTTAGACTCAGCACTGCATCATCTTTTACTTTCAGTCTTCCCTGAAAAGCCTGCATTATACTCTCTTGTTTTTAGTAAAGCAAACAAACAAACACACAGTGATTCACTGATGTGATCTGGAGCTCTTTGCTAATGTTACCTCGCTGTGCAACGCGACTATAGACAACAGAACCCATTATAATCTGTGGTTCTGTCTGATGCAGCACATATTGACACAAATCCCAGACAGTAAACTGATGTCCGTTCTATTTCTGACATACTCCATGCATTTGTGCTGCTTCTGACCTGAAAGAGAAATGGATGCACAACAGCGCTCGCGTCCAATCTAGATACTGTGTTAGGATCACGAGGAAGGCAATATAACTTACACTACACAGTGTCTTGTAATATTGTAATGTAATCTGTATGGTTCTGTTGGAGTAATCCTGTGTTTGTGTCTCTCTAGTATTTCCTCTCCTCCTAATACAAGTGCATATCAGTGGGCGGGGCTAAAAAGGCAGTGATGCAGAATCGGTGGGCGGGCTAAACAGGCAGCGATTTAGAATCGGTGGGCGGGGCTAAACAGTCAGCAGTGTAGAATCAGTGGGCGGGGCTAAACAGGCAGTGATGTAGAATCGGTGGGTGGGGCTAAACAGGCATCAGTGTAGAATCAGTGGGCGGGGCTAAACAGGCAGTGATGTAGAATCAGTGGGGTGGGGCTAAACAGGCAGTGGTGTAAAATTGTGGGTGGGGCTAAACAGGCAGTGATGTAGAATCAGTGGGGTGGGGCTAAACAGGCAGTGGTGTAAAATTGTGGGTGGGGCTAAACAGGCAGTGCTGTAGAATCGGTGGGCGGGGCTAAACAGGCAGTGATATAGAATCAGTGGGGTGGGGCTAAACAGGCAGTGATGTAAAATTGTGGGTGGGGCTAAACAGGCAGTGATGTAGAATCAGTGGGCGGGGCTAAACAGGCAGTGATTTAGAATCAGTGGGCGGGGTTAAACAGTCAGCAGTGTAGAATCAGTGGGCGGGGCTAAACAGCCAGCAGTGTAGAATCGGTGGGTGGGGCTAAACAGGCAGTGATGTAGAATCAGTGGGCGGGGCTAAACAGGCAGCGATGTAGAATCGGTGGGCGGGGCTAAACAGGCAGTGATGTAGAATCGGTGGGCGGGGCTAAACAGGCAGCGATGTAGAAGCAGGCGTTGATCTTCTCCTGCAGAGGCGGGCTTTCGCCTCACTATTACGTCATAAAGTGGCACATTCCAAAGCGAGTTGTTTTCTGATCATGGTTTCAATAAAAGCTGTTTGTAGACTAATTTAATAATGAAATGCCTTTAACTGAAAATTGAGTGTTTAATCTTGTCATTTTACATTATTGACACTATTTTCCTATTTTGATATTGGAAAGCTGCTTTGACATAATCTGTATTGTTAAAAGCGCTATATAAACAAAGGTGACTTGACTTAACTAATGAGAAAGTTTTGAGTTTTGAAACTTACAGGATGTTTTTATAGTACATTGACCCGATATATGTAAAAAAAATCAAGGGGAATTTGATTTCCCAGTTCATGACTGCTTTAAAAGTAATGTGTTACCTCTATCGCTGGTGGTCCTCCTCTCTGTACTGAAAAAGTGCATCTGCTTTCTCTCTACTGTTAAACCCGTGAGTCATAGACCCTTCACTGACCTTCATCATTGTATGGACTAACACAGTAGAGCATGATTGGTTGCCTCAATTATTAGTCAATAACGAGGCTCAATTAAGGTCTACATTTATCAGTTCCTGCATTTTCTCGGAATCGAACCCTCAGTCTTGTGTTTCCAGGACTGGTTAGCAGCAGGTTAGCGTAGGGTTTATCTGTTCCAGTTGTGTATGTAGGCGCTTTAACCGAGGCTTTGATGGGATCCTCATGGGTGTCTTAGGAAGCGGTTCAGGGTCCGGGGTCTCGGGGCCCCACCTCGTGCTCTCGTCTGCTTCTCATTGCTGTTTGATCACCTTCGTCATAGCGCCTTCCTTTCAAGTGCTCTTCAATTCCCGCCAGCGTCTCTGGACATCAAATGTGCACTTTCACAAACACCCTTTACCCGTTCTCCCTCGCTCCCGGGGAGCCTTCCCCGCTGCTGAGAACGCCTGGTGAAGTACTCGGGGGAAAGCAGCGGGTTTGGAGGGTGAAGTGGATGTTTAGGAGCGGTGAGGGGAAGATGGGTTGGAAGAAGGGAATTCCTTTGATGTGGCTTGTGGGTGGCATTATTACTATTCTTCAGAAAAACAGGGACACAGTAGCAGCGGAGCTGAAAACACTAGCACATGTTACTCCCTAATGCTGGATAGGGATCTGGTTCCCAGGGATCCGAGCTTGGCTGAACGGTCAATCATATGATATGATGCTCATTTTTGTTCTATGTATTAGAAATGCAATTCATGCATGCCTTGATTGACTTGAAAACACCTCTTCAATCATAAGCATGTTTTCAATTTAGAAATTTAAATTAATAGAAATCATAGAAAATTCATTAATATTTTTTGGTGTCCCAAAAGTAAAAAAATGTCAGGGTTACACCAAAATAACAAATTAACATAATTAATATAACAATTAATTCTTAAGAAAAAAAAACTTATGCATGATCTTCTTCTTATTATTATTTACAATAATTCATAAGCAGTTCTTTAAATAACATTAAAAAATATATATTTTTATTATTATTATTTGAATGAATGAATGAATGAATGGATGAGGCATTTATATAGCGCTTTATTGTGTATGGTTGTACACCCAAAGCGCTTTACAATCATGTGGGGGTCTCTCCTCAACCACCACCAGTATTATTATTTATAATAATTCATAAGCAGTAAAGCAGTTATTTTAACAATAACATTTAAAAAATATTTTAAATGATGATAATTATTATTATTAATAATAATAATTATAATAGTTCATTAGCAGTAAAGCAGTTATTTTAATAAAAACATTTTTTAATATTTTATATTATTATTATTTATAATAATTCATAAGCAGTTCTTTAAATAACATTTAAAAATATATATTTTCTTTCTATTATTATTTATAATAATTCATAAGCAGTAAAGCAGTTATTTTAATAATAATTTTTTTAAATATTTTAAATGATGATATTTATTATTATTATTATTATTAATAATAATTATAATAGTTCATTAGCAGTAAAGCAGTTCTTTTAATAATTATTATTTTTTTTTATATTATTATTATTATTTATAATAATTCATAATCAGTTCTTTAAATAACATTTAACAATATATATTTATTATTATTATTTATAATAATTCATAAGCAGTAAAGCAGTTATTTTAATAATATATATTTTTTAATATTTTAAATGATGATAATTATTATTATTATTAATAATAATAATATTTATAATAGTTCATTAGCAGTAAAGCTGTTATTTTAATAATAACATTCTAAAATATTTTAAATTATTTTTATTAAGCAGTAATGCAATTTTGTTAATAATAATAATAATAATAATAATTTTTATATTTTAAATTATTATTATTATTAAATCTCAATAAAGATAAATAAATATGAGATACATATTAGATCATTTGACCTTTTATAATAAGGCAGTGTTAGTTCAGGTTGTAAATAATGGATATTGTTAAAAAAAAAAAATTAATTATTTTTCCATTTTTCCCCCCTTGAAAAATATCTGAAAAATGTTATTAAATTAGCATTAGCACCAAACTGTTGCTATAATATTAGAAGCACACAATTTCCTAGAATATCATTATATGCTTTAACATTAAGATTTGTACTCATAGAAATGACTAAAGTAGTCAAACCTGTTCATTAGAAGGGGTGCCAATACTTTTGGCAATATAGTGTATATCCTTCCATTACACAACACAATCATCACCATTTCCAGCCTCACCGGCTTCAAACAGCTCCATTGTGATTCATGCTGGAATAACAGAAGATGTGCAGTAAATCTTCCAGTCCAGTGGATCACTGACTTCAAAACAGCTTTTAAATGAACCTTTACACAGCTTTGGCTTCACGGCAGCAAACATTCATCTGTGGTTCTCAGTCTTTACTCAGACTGTGAGCGTATGTTTATCACCGCTTCGTCACGAATGCCATGCGAGCCATCAGAGGAGCGACTGCTTTTCATTTAGTGGCTTTACTTCAGAGACAATGGAGGTCGATTCCTCAACCTCAGAAGAACAACAGCGGCAGATTTACTGCACATCCAGCGTGGTGTCGTCTCCATAAACCATCGCCTCCTCTTCACCGGCGGGATGAAAGGAAAGACTGGTGTGTCTCTCTTCATTTAAAACAGACGCTCGGAGACGGAAAGCAGAGCTCATCCAGAACTGAAGAAGAGCACTCAGCAGTGAGACCCGGAGACGAGAAGAAACAGATCAAATCACGCTGATGAAAGGATGAGACGGCTGAGATCAAAGCACTTCATTTTGATAATGACGACGTTCTCCGGAGGAGCATAAACAGATGAGAATATGTTTTTCTAAAGTTTTACACAGCGAAGCACAGAAGTCACACATCCTCACATTCTCACCTGTGTTTGATTCTGACGCTCAGAAGATCATGTGCACAGAAACGCAGCTTTGCAATCATTTGTCAACAAAGATGCTTTCTACGAACCACATTTTTGACTATTTCTTATATTTTTCATCTGCTTACACACTAAATCTTTCCTTGTCACTAGTGTTGCTTTCGTCAACGAAAATTATGACTAAATATCGTCGTCAACGAACCTTTATCACGTGACGAAAACGAGACGAGACGCAACGTAAATGCTGGTCATGTGACGATGACGATAATTAAATGTATAATGCAATATTGTTGACGAATAAAAACGAGACTAAATGTGGTAAAAACGATGCTAAAATGTCTCTTCATTTTCGTTGACCAAAACGAGACGAAACGAAATGTTATAACGTTATTTCGTCTCGTTTAGTCGCGTTATTATTTTGCAGTATTTCTGTTTCATGGGTCTCCCTTCAGGGTTGCCAGGTTTTCGCAACAAAACCCGCCCAATTGTTACTCAAAACTAGCCCAATCGCATTTCGAGGGGGGTTCCCCGGTAAAGTTGGCATTCCAGGGGCTAAATATCACGTTATTGGGGTCGCTTCAACCCGCGGACATGAAAAACAACCCGCGGCAACTGTGTTAGGGTGAATCCCATTTCTCTGTCTTACCCCTTCCCCTTAGTTTTGCGCGTTCACGTGAGAGTAAGGGCTGTCCCAATTCTCGTTTGATCGAGGGGTAGGGCTAAGATGAAGTGGTAGATACCCCTTAAAGCCAAGCATTTTCGCGAGCTTACTTGAAACCAAGGGGTACCCAGAACTAGAGATCGACCGATATATCGATTTACCGATATTTTTCCCGATATTTAAGCATTTTTCCATAATCGGATATCGGTTTTGTATAACAGTAAATAAATATCGGTTCTGCATATCGGTTATCGGGCACATAAACAAACAAATTATCGGTATCGGTTCTAAAAAATCAATATCGGTCGATCACTACCCAGAACACACTGCGCAACCGGCAACAAGATCATCCAGAGAGTCCGGCTTAAATAATTGATTTAAATATTACGACAGTCTTGTTTTGTGCTCTACACAGTCCTGTACATATATATTTGCAACCATGTTCTTAATTGAAACGTTTTAAAAAATCGCTTGTTTGCTACGCTAACGTTACATCGCTGATTTGCACAACGATCGCAAAAACATCACTAATAAAACCCACGCAATCGACATACACACACTTGCAGACGCATCTTGGAAGTTTGTGATCAACACTTGTCGCCTCTGGTGACGAAGCAGCCAGCTAGAGACGATGTACGATGACGTATCCGTAACCAAGTGGTGTCTCACTTTTTATAGGGGTATGTTTTCACCCCTAGCGCTTACCACTCGGTTTCGAGGGACAAGGGCTAGG
>CM041807.1:13006534-13014034 GCA_023376895.1 Aspiorhynchus laticeps
CAAACAGAAAGACTTTCTCACACCACACAAGCCACTGAGCGCTTCATATCTTCATATGTGCCAGCAACTGAAAAATGGGTTTTTATGCAATATGCATCAAGGCATAACTAATTGGGTTATTAGTTATTAGTGCTGTCAATCGATTAAAAAAACTGAAACTGAAACTTTTTCTGAAATTAATCGCAAGTAATCCCACCTAACATTAAAGTTTTTTAATATACTTTTATATTGCAATAATTTCACATTCAATCTTCAAATTATTGCACAAACAACATATTTTTAATATTTGTTTAATGGCATCTCTTTTTATGACTGAAGGCCAGTATTATTGATACCAAGTAAAACTGATTTCCCTATAAAAAAATAATATTTAACTATAGCCATTAAACATTACTTTATAATTAAGAGCTATCAATTTTTTTTAAAAAAATTAGACTTTAAAAATAACTTCTAATTTAAGTGAACTTAAAACAATCTTCACATAAACCCATTATAATAAATGTTATATTTATCTACCTGTGCCCCTCAGCAGAAATTGAATAAAGTTATCAAACACTAAATACAGCTAAAGACTTACAGCTATATAAAAGTTATTGATTTCCTATTTTTTCTTTTGTTCTTGATGAACAGACATCACAGCAGCTGGTTGTAGGTTGTTTTTGGCTGCTGTCACTTTAAGAGCTGCCGCTGCTGAACATGACGCGGATCTGACACGCATCGTATTTTCTCTCAACTCTCTTTACCTTTTCTGACCCATTTCAGTGTTTACTAATGAGCTGACGAGTTGAATCGAGTGTGTTAGTGCTGGCTGTTCCAGGACAGTTTAGAAAACCATTTCAGAGACATGTTCTTAATGTGACTCATATATAATATATTACATGCATGCACAGTTTTATGGCAGCTTTAATCGCCTTTTTGGTAACTTCATGCCTTTACTGACCACGACATTGCATGCACGTAGTTTATTTCGTGCTTTGATATGAGTTGATACAAGCTATAGCACGTGCCGGTTTCCGTGCTTGTTTGACTCGCGCCTGATGCTGAAGTGAAGCTGAAGCGCGCGTCTGAAACATCTCCGGATTGATGTGATCGTAAAGATGTTCTACGACTGAATAAATGCACTTCTTGTCAAGAAAAAACAGACAGAAACAGTAGTTATGAATGGGGTGGCCAACCCTAGGCTCCGCCCCTGCGTTAACAGCATTAAATAATTAACGCGTTAAACTGAAAAAATTAATCGCCTGCGTTAATGTGCTAATTTTGACAGCACTAATGGTAACCATGGTTCCCCGAGGGAACGAGACGCTGCGTCGAAAACGCTATGGGAACGCCTTTCAGCGATATCAAGCTCTGAATCATATGTGTAATCAGTCCAATTGATGGCGAGACGTCAGGTGCGGGTGACGTCATGACCAGGAAGCTTAAAAGCACGTGAGGTGCAGCCGGCTTCAGCTTCCAGGAATGAAGCATAGCTCTAGTAGGGATGCCGGAAGTATGGCCCTGCGATGCAGCGTCTCATTTCTCATACGTAACCTGGGACGTTCCCCTTCAGGAACTCGAGCTGCATCGAAAACGCTATGGGAACGAGATGTCCACGCAGCCAGACTTGCAAATCCCTGCCTAGTGTGGAAGAGCACAGCTATGGCAAGAGAACAGAGGAGCCTGGGGTGGCTCGCAAATCTAGGTCATAGAACCTGACAAAGGTGAGGGGCGTAGACCATCCCGCAGCGTTGCAGATGTCTTGCATAGGCACACCTGCCAGAAAGGCCTTAGAGGCCGCCACACTTCTCGTTGAGTGAGCCTTGACCCCCAATGGTGAGGGGAGATCAGAGGACTCGAGGCTATAGAATAGCATCCTGATCCACCACATAGCATAAGCTTCTCTGGCCGGAGGCCTCAGCCTCAGCGCACCGCGGAGGACACATGTAACTAGGGGGTGTCTGCCCACTGACTGACCACCAAGAGGGGTGTGGTAGGCCGCTATAGCCGCCACGTAAACCTTCAGGGTGGAGTGGGTTAACCCAGCGGAGAAACGAGCCTGCAAGAACTCCAGCACTGTACCAATCGGGCAGTTAACTGGGTCAAGCTGGCGATCTCCGCACCATGAAGTGAAGAGTCTCCACTTCAGGGCGTACAGTTTCCTCATTGAGGGAGCTCTAGATTGGAGGATGGTCTCAACAACCTCGGTTGAGAGACCAGAGGCTATGAGTTGTGCACCCTCAGGGGCCACACCCACAGCTTCCACAACTCTGGGCGGGGGTGAAGGACCATGCCCTCTGCCTGTGAGAGGAGATCCCTCCTGACAGGAATCTCCCATGGAGAGCCGTCAAGAAGAGAAATCAGGTCCGAGAACCACACTCGGCCCGGCCAGAACGGGGCTACTAGCAACAGACGGACCCCGTCCCGGCGCACTCTCTCTAGAACTCCCGGGAGCAGAGCGATCGGGGGAAAAGCATACAGACGAAGCCTCGGCCAAGTCTGTACCATAGCATCCAGCCCCAGCGGAGCTGGGGCTCAGAGAGAACCAGAGGGGACAGTGCGATGTCTGACGAGTCGCAAACAAATCCACCTGGGCCTGGCCAAAAACTCTCCATATCTGCTTCACCACCTCGGGGTGAAGCATCCATTCCCCGGGCCTCGGCCCCTGCCTCGACAGGATGTCTGCTCCCATATTGAGATGCCCAGGAATATGAACTGCTCTCAATGAGAGAAGTTTGTCCTGAGACCACACAAGGATCTGGTGTGCCAGCTTGTTTAAGGGGCGCGAACGCAGACCTCCCTGGTGGTTTATGTAAAAGACCACCGCTGTGTTGTCGGTGTGCACCAACACATGGCGATCTCTTAGGTCTGGAAGAAAGTGTTTGAGTGCTCGAAACACGGCCAGCATTTCCAGGCAGTTGATGTGCCACGTGAGATGGCGACCACTCCACAGACCGCGGGCAGGGTGGCCACTCATGACCGCTCCCCAACCGGTGAGGGACGCGTCTGTCGCTAGCATTTCACGGCAATAAGGAGCTCCCAGCACCGGGCCCTGAGACAAGAACCAAGGTTTCCTCCACATGTCTAAGGCACGTAGGCATCGCCGCGTGACCTTGATCATGCGAAGCGGGTTTCCCCTCGGGGAGAACCCCTTGGTCTTGAGCCAACACTGTAGGGGTCTCATGTACAGCAGACCAAAAGGTATCACGTTGGACACAGCTGCCATCAGACCCAGCAGACTCTGAAACTGCTTGACAGTGAGTGACAGGCCTTCTCTGACTCTCGTGACTGCGGTGAGGATCGACTGATTACACATATGATTCAGAGCTTGATATCGCTGAAAGGCATTCCCATGGCGTTTTCGACGCAGCTCGCGTTCCTGAAGGGGAACTGATAGATAAATGATAGTATAAATTTTTAGCAATTGTAGATCTTTCCCAGGTCATTTATATATATATAACATGATAAATTAACAGCTGTATATAAACATCATACACATATACATATACAGTATATACTGTGTGTGTGTGTGTGTGTGTGTGTATATATATATATATTATATATATATATATATATACACACACACACACAGTATATACAGTGTGTGTGTGTGTGTGTGTATATATATATATATATATATATATATATATATATATACACACACACACAGTATATACAGTGTGTGTGTGTGTGTGTGTGTGTGTGTGTATATATATATATATATATATATATATACACACACACACACAGTATATACAGTGTGTGTGTGTGTGTGTGTATATATATATATATATATATATATATATATATATATATATACACACACACACAGTATATACAGTGTGTGTGTGTGTGTGTGTGTGTGTGTGTATATATATATATATATATATATATTCCTAAATAATAATAGGCTATAATTACTATTATTACAACGGTCATTCATGAAGGAATGGAAATTAGTATAGAAAAAGCATAGATATATATACACCAGAGCATGTGAGCGGAGCTGAGCGGTGAGAATTCCCGCTCCCCGCTCACGTGGGTGTCCGCTCCACCGCTCAAAGTCACACCAGACCGCTCCGCTCAATTCTGTTCCCCGCTCACCTACAATTTCATCCCGCTCCGGTGAAATCGCTCCACGCTCGCTCACATTTAAAATTCCTCTGCATGCCTAACACCTGCCGTTTTCAACCGAAGCCTTGGGACACACTGTCTGCGTGACGGACGTGGAGCGGGTTTGTTGCGTAACTGCTGCGGAAAAATCCGCTTCACTTCTATTCTGTCGCGGGGCCGCGGTTGCGGTGTGGTTGGACCGCGCACCTGATACGTGCATATCCCGCAGGCAGAGTGGCTGCTCTAATCTGTTAACATAAGCGCGGAAAGGAAAATCAACACGCAGCAAACCCGCTCCGCGACGCGTCCGCCACGCAGCCTATATCCTATAAACAACTCACAGCAACATCAGTCAAAATAGAACATATATTTATATCTCTTTCTCTATGAAATAAAAAATCACGGACAGGGTTAAGTAGGTTACATTAAAATATTCGTATGACAAAACTTATTTAATTGATTATTAGCCAATATTTCCTATTTCAACCATATTCAAAATGCTCACGTTTTGCTCTGGCCTCCCCATGTTCGCGCAGCACACTGTCATGTTTCCGCATGATGTGTCTTTTTAGATTAAAATACGAATTCTTACTTACTGAAATCGTATCACCACATTCCTGTTCATGTTCAACATCGTTATCATCTATTTTTTTGACAGGAATTGTGCACCTGTATGACCTGTC
The DNA here is from genome assembly GCA_023376895.1 of Aspiorhynchus laticeps. Taxonomy (NCBI): domain Eukaryota; kingdom Metazoa; phylum Chordata; class Actinopteri; order Cypriniformes; family Cyprinidae; genus Aspiorhynchus; species Aspiorhynchus laticeps. Next base: position 13,011,310 of record CM041807.1, read on the forward strand.
GGTTTGCTTTTGGAAATATTTCACGAACTCCATCTCTCCTTCACAACGAACGATTTTTGAAGTGTAGGCTGACAGATTTGTTAATTGTTGAAGGCACAGGTGAATTCTGGGTGGATTTGTGCATGCCCTAGGCTCGTGGTGTGAGCGGTATCGGAGCGGAACCGGAGCGAGACCGAGCGATCGCTCTGGCCTTTGGATAAAAACCCGCTCCGCGCTCCGACTATATTTCGCACGCTCCGCTCCGCTCACATGCTCTGATATACACAAATGTTTCTGTCATTTTTGCACAAAGCATAACTAACTGTTTCCAAATGTTTTCCTGAATTCATACACGATATGCTACTGATCTAATCAAGTTAATTGTAATAAATCGGTCATTCCAAGAGAAGGGTCACTGAGTGCTGAGCTACAGCTATTAAACCAAACATCTGTGTATTTCTCTTCTGTCTGCAGCTCGCGACCATCAGGAGTGAATCGCGTCTGAAGCACCTCCTCCAGCGTTTGCCCAGTTACTGCCCCGAGTCTCTGGTGAGGCGTTCCCTCTCGTCTCTAGATCTGTGTTTACATTACAGCCGCAGCACAGGAAGTCTTCCGCAGCCGCTTCCTGTTCCTCCCTCGTGGTCTGAGGCTGTGGTTTTACCTGCTTGGCAGTAATGAAGCCAGACGCCTCCACCCTCTTTCAAAGCTGGAATCCAGCGCTGGCAATATGCAATTACATCCAGCCTCTAATTAAGCCTTCGTTTGGATGCACTGATTCACAGAAAATGGGTGCAAATGGATTTTGGAAGCATTTGAGATGTGCTCGAAAGCATTTTAAAGTCCAAATCAAATGTTTTTTTGAGTCTAATGCATCTCAACCACATTGTTGTTTGTGCTCTGTTTAAACGAGGCTGAATCTTTCTTCATACGCCAGACAATGTTTGATTATCTTGTCAAATGGATGAGGAACGGCTCAGTAAAGCATTCTGTGGCTCATCTGCATCTACTTTTAATTAAAGTCGAGTCATCTACGCTGCCAATAATACGAGCTCCGCTGATACCAGAGACGCTTCTCATGAAGAGATGCTTTCATACGGGTCCTTTAGAACCAGACCAAACTGCTTATATAAGACTATTTTTATCAATCGGTTTCAGTGAAAATACACTTGAGATGCTTCACATATAATATTGTGTATTTTGTGTTGCTAAAACTGCAAACCATGGTGTCCAGAAAATGTTTACACTACTGTTCAAATGTTTTAATACTTTTATTCATCAAGGATGCATTAAATTGATCAAAAGTGACATTTGTAATGTTATACAAAAGATTTCTGTTTTAAATAAATGCTGCTCTTTTGAACTTTCTATTCATCTGTGAATCCTGAAAAATTTTATGTGTCATGGGTTCCGCAAAAATATTAATGTTTTCAACATTATAATAATCAGAAATGTTTATAATCAGCATATTATTATGATTTCTGAAGATCATGTGACTCTGAAGACTGCAGTAATGATGCTGAAAATACAGCTTTGATCACAGAAATAAATTACAGTTTAACATATATTCACATAGAAAACAGCTGTTTTACATTATAATAATATTTCACATTTTTTAATGTATTTGTGATCAAATAAATGCATCCTTAATGAGCAAAAGAGACTCTTTCAGAAACATAAAAAAATCATCCCAACCCTAAACTTTTGAACATCAGTGTATTTTATTTTATTTTTTGCTTCTTTAATGTTTTTGCTTCATTTTTACACAGTATGAATAATATCAGCATAACAATTTGATTAAAAAGTGCTCAATGCACACATTTGCTTATGTAAATAGTGACCTAAAGCAGTGCAGAATCATCTTTTTTTTTTCTTTTTTTTATGCATAAATATTCAAAAGTTATTTTATTTAATAAAAGTGCTTTTTTTCTTGCTTTAAATTGCATTTTGAGTCTCCAATTTTAAATGTATTCTTTTGAACCTGAACATTGTCATCATCAGCAGCTCCCTCGTGTTTCTTGAAATGAGATTTTGAGTAAACAATGACTTCTTCTGGATCACACAGAAGAATCCTCGGGTTTGGAAGCACATGAGAGCGAGTGGATGATGTATTCTGAGTCGTTGTCATGCTAAACATCTCCTTTTGCTTTTGCAGAGTGAACTTTGGATCTGCATCAACAATACATTGCCGGGTAGGTGAACGCAGGAGCACAGATGGAGACGTTTAGAGCAAAACACACCTGTCTTTTCAACCTGTACCAGCCTTAAAAGAACACAAGAGAGGATTTAAAGACCTAATGCCTCCCAGATGCACTTCACATCAGTCAAACTACACCTTACAAGGCCATTAAAACCCGAGCTTTGAGCTTCAGCTCATAAAGAACCCAAGCCAAACGCTCAGCATTCAAAGATGAAATATGAATGCTGTGTTGTTTTGAGACTCATCATCATGTGTGTCATATATGGTTCTGCATTAGATCTACTCTAAAGGTCACTGTGATTCTCAACTTGTTCAGGGGCATCAAAGAAGTCGGACGGATGGGTTGGTTTGGGCTGCTGTGAGCTGGCCATCTCCGCAGAATGCCGCAGGGACTGCAAACAGGTCAGTGAAGAGATCTTATATAATCTATAGACATGTCTGTGAGATCAAGTGATTCTTAGATGTGTGTTTTTATGTTTTCTGTTCAGGCATCGTCTAAAAATGACATCACTAAAGTATGCAAGAAAGACACCGAGGTGGGTGTTTACC
>CM041807.1:13019034-13033005 GCA_023376895.1 Aspiorhynchus laticeps
GGTCAGTCTCTAAGCCCCTCCTCTCCGTGAGCCCTCGCTGCTGTGATTGGTCAGTCTCTAAGCCCCTCCTCTCCGTGAGCCCTCGCTGCTGTGATTGGTCAGTCTCTAAGCCCCTCCTCTCCGTGAGCCCTCACTGCTGTGATTGGTCAGTCTCTAAGCCCCTCCTTTCCGTGAGCCCTCGCTGCTGTGATTGGTCAGATGCGAAGTTCTTTGTGATTGGTCTACAGCGTGAATGACAGCCCATGGGTGGACATTATGCAAATGTGTTACTTCGTGACGTACAGCCGTAACAGAATAAGATGTGAATTCCTAACGACTCGTTTAAGCGATTGCGAGCCGACTCTTTTTTTTAATAGCCAATAACTTTATTTATCGTCGCAGAAAGTTTATGTTCACATACTGCTACGTGACACATTGCATGAAAGGTAATATTCGAAAAGGCATAATTGGGGCACTTTAAAGATTTTTGTTTTAATTATCTTGCAGTCCAACTAATGATCATGTTTTTAACTTACTGTGTAATTGTGCAATTACATATATGAAAAAACAAGGACATGTGATCATCTGAGGCGCGTCATAAAATCTGTGCCAGACATTGTTTATTGTCAGTTTAAATTTACATATGCAAAAACATAAAAATAAAACAGATAAATCTGTTATATACTAAAGTGAGGCGTCATGAGAGTTAGGACTGCTTTCAATCAAGCTTAAAAAATGTTCACACAATATAAAATTACCACAATATTCAATATATATTTCAAGTTAGTTGCCAAGGCGATATTTCTGTTCTATTATGTTAACTTTATATCAACTAATGATTTTTTTTTATAATTTATTCTTAGTTAACAGTAAGTGAGTCGTTGAATCATTTACTCAACTATCATGTAGATTAACTACAAACTAGAACATAGTAAAATGTAGTTGACTATAATCAATGCACACTTTCTACACAGTGTCAGGTTTTGGATGGATTCACTGAAGCTGATTGTGGAAATGACTCACTTACCCAGAATGCCGTGTGTCTGTGCTCAGGTTTGTACTGCTGTGACCGGGCGGAGGAGGCTCACTGTCAGACGGCCTGTAAGCGTATTCTTCGCACCATGAGCACCGAGCAGGAGATCATGGACGGTCTGATCAGCGAGTGTGGCAGTCAGCCGCTCCCGCAGGACCCGCTGTGGCAGTGCTTCTTGGGCAGCGCACATCCGCCCACCATAAGTGACCCCGAATCGCCCCCGATCGCCAAGATGGACTACGCCAAACTGCACTGCTGCTTTAAGGCCAACACATCCAGCTGCAGGTCAGCACCGAGCCGTCTGAAGGCTAACGGCGTCGCTCTGAGACTGAATGTGTTCGTATCTTCACTGTTTGTTAGGAACATGTGCTTGGAGATCAGCACCAACTGGGGCACTCAGACGTGGCAGGAGTTCGACCAGCATTGTGAATATAACCCGGCTGAGATGGACCTCATCACCTGCTTGGCCGACGTCAGGGAGCCATGCCAGTTAGGCTGCAAAGACCTCAGCTACTGCACCAACTTCAACAACAGGTTAGAAGCACTTTCTTACTGTCAATCAAGCGTTTGTTCCCATTAGTCCTCGAATCTGATTGGTACCAAGAGAGCTGATATGCAGTCTAACAGCATCAGGACTTTCCACTTCTTCTGTCCGGTGGGCAATTTTTAGTGACTCTTTCTGCAAGTTACATTGATCAGCCAGTAGATGGCGACAAGTGACTATAAACAACATGTGAATCATTTGAATCGTTCATATAACTGATTCATTCAGGAACAAAACAAGTCTTTATGAGAGAGTCAGAGTTATTTTAGCATTGTTTATGTACTATTGTAGTGTTTGTTAATATTCTGAATATTCTTTTGTTTATATAATTTCAGTTTTCATTTAGTTTCAATTGTAATCATTTTAAGTTTAAGTACATTTGCATTTTGTTGTTGTTTTATTTCTATTTAGCTTCTTTCATTTCAGTTTTAGTAAATTTAGTACTTCAGCTTATTTTATTTCAGTTAGTTGCCAAGGCAACATTTTTAGGTTTTGTTGAAGTTATTTATGTTTTTCAACTAGCATTTTTAATTTTATTTCAAATTTATTTCAATGAATGAAAATTATTTTTAATCATTTTAGTTAACAATAACAACACCGCAGTGAGTCATTGAATCATTTACTGCACTGATTCAGGAATAATTGACTGACTCTATGAGCGAGTCATTGAATCATTTACTTGACAGATTCAGGAACAATTGACTGACTCTATGAGCGAGTCATTGAATCATTTACTGGACTGATTCAGGAACAATTGACTGACTCTGAGCGAGTCATTGAATCATTTACTTGACTGATTCAGGAACAATTGACTGACTCTATGAGCGAGTCATTGAATCATTTACTGGACTGATTCAGGAACAATTGACTGACTCTATGAGCGAGTCATTGAATCATTTACTTGACTGACTCAGGAACAATTGCCTGACTTTATGAGCGAGTCATTGAATCATTTACTCGACAGATTCAGGAACAATTGCCTGACTTTATGAGCGAGTCATTGAATCATTTACTTGACTGACTCAGGAACAATTGCCTGACTTTATGAGCGAGTCATTGAATCATTTACTCGACAGATTCAGGAACAATTGCCTGACTTTATGAGCGAGTCATTGAATCATTTACTCGACAGATTCAGGAACAATTGCCTGACTTTATGAGCGAGTCATTGAATCATTTACTTGACTGACTCAGGAACAATTGCCTGACTTTATGAGCGAGTCATTGAATCATTTACTCAACCAGTTTGTTTAAAATTGCTGATTCATTCAGGAACAAAACAAGGGACAAGTGAGTCATTGAATCAGTTACTTGATGGATTCATTCAAAATAGTGTTGTCAAAATTAGCGCGTTAATGCAGGCGCTTAATATTTTCAGTTTAACGCGTTAAAAATATTTAATGCAATTAACCCCACTCACAACTGCACTTTTTCTTGACAATAACTGCATTTATTTAGTCGCAGAATGTCTTTACGAACACATCAAATGGGAGACTTTCAAATGCGTGCTCAAACTTCTCAGCGCCAGGCGCGAGTCTAACGAGCGTGGAAACTGTACTGTGTTCGTACCGCATGCCGCTGCGCGCTGTAGCCTGTTTCTTTTCATATCAAAGTGTGAATGAAACTACATGCATGCAATGTCGTGGTAAGTTAAGTCATGAAGTTACCAAAAAGCTGATTAAAGCTGTGTATGCATGTAATATATTTTATATGAGTCACATTTAATGACATGTCTCTGAAATGGTTTTCTAAACTGTCCTGAAGCAGCCCAGCACTGTCTCCCTCATCTAACACACCCGATTCAACTCGTCAGCTCGTTAGTAGAGACTTTAAGACCTGAAGTGGGTCAGAAACTGTAAAGAGATGCGTGTTGGATCCGCGTCATGTTCAGCAGCGGCAGCTCTTAAAGTAATAGTAGCCAAATAATCGAATAACCGTCTGTTAATTAAAGGAAAAAGAAAAAAGAGAAATCAATAACTTGTATAGCTTTAAGGATTCATCTATGGGTAATTTAGAATTTAGTGTTTGATAACTTTATTAAATTTCTGTATATTTCTGCTGGGTTTATGAGAAGATTGTTTTAAGTTCACTTAAATTAGAAGTTATTTTTTAAAGTCTAATAAATGTTAAAATTGATAGCTCTTAATTATACTGTAATGTTGAATGGCTATAGTCAATGGTTAAATATTAGGGGGGGGGCAATTTCATAGAGACATCAGTATTATTGATATCAGTACTGGCATTCAGTCATAAAAAAAGATGCCATTAAACAAATATTAACAAATATACTGTCTTTATGTTGTTTGTACATTAATGTGAAATTATTGAAATTTAAAAGTATATTTAAAAACTTTAATGTTAGGTGGGATTAATCGCGATTCATTTCAGATTTTTTTTTGCGATTAATTGTCAATTGTGACTAAAATGTATGTTACTCAATTTTAACTTCTTGTTTATTTAACTGTTGTATAAAATAAGCATATAATTAATTCACATATGTGACCCTGGAGCACAAAAGCAGTCTTAAGTCGCTGGGGTATATTTGTAGCAATAGCCAACAACAGGGCCGTTGCTAGTGGGGTGAAAGGTGGTGACAATTCTAGGGCCCCCACCGCCCAGGGGGCCCCACAAAATCCAGGAATTATACTATATAGGCCCATGTTCTGTGAACAATTCTAATATTTTGTTAGTTGTATAACTGAGATATTATGAAAACCACAAAAAAGCATGCAATTTGGTTCCATGCTTGTATATTGTACAGTATATGATATGTGTGTGTGGGGGGGCCCACATCAATATTTTTTCAGGGGACCCCCAATCCTCTAGCTACGGCCCTGGCCAACAATACATTATATGGGTCAAAATTATTGATTTTTCTTTTATGCCAAAAATCATTAGGATATTAAGATCATGTTCCATGAAGATATTTTGTAAATTAACTACCGTAAATATATAAAAACTTAATTTCTGATTAGTAATATGCATTGCTAAGAACTTAATTTGAACACATTTAAAGGTGATTTTCTCAGTATTTAGATTTTTTTGCACCCTCAGATTCCAGATTTTCAAATAATTGTATCTCAGCCAAATATTGTCCTATCATAACAAACCATACATCAATGGAAAGATTATTTATTCAGCTGTCAGATGATATATACATGTATAAACACTTATGACTGGTTTTGTGCTCCAGGGTCATATATATCCTCAATATCCAGCTATATCAACTGTGATATTGTTATGCTCTGTGAAAGTAGACAGGGGTTCACAGGGTTCATAAGTTTGCATGCTATTATTATGCAACTGAACACGAGGTCTGTGTTACATGAAAAATGAATATCCAGCAGGCATATAGTTGGGTTTCTCTCTGGCCTGTGTGTTTTCTCTGTGGGCTACAGATGTAGACAGCATGATTTATGATGGCAGAAGTAGTCCAGCGTTGTTTTCAGGTCAAACAGGCATCGAGCTCTATGATAGGACCGCTGGTTTCCACCACGGATACATGGTTTGCTCAGCACTACACTCAATCCCTCGAGTCCTCTCAAACGTTTGACTGTAAAGCAGTGAGTGTGACTTACTCCAAGAGTTTGTGGAAGTGTCATAACAAGCTTGTTTAGATGATGAAATGGCATGTCACATTTCTTCAGAGCTCTGTGAGAGCATCCACGGTGAATATGACTCCTGAGGGGCTTTGCAGGGGTTTTCATGACTTTTGAATCCAATTACGGCTGGTGGCTGAGATTCTGACAGATGTATGGAAGAACAGAATCATTCAATACTGAGTAAACAGAGTTTGGCTGACCCGAGACACTTAAACTCACACTGACCCTCTGTCATAGCTCAGAGTTTGGTAATGCATTCAAGACATGATCAAAGCAGACGAGAGCTGCTAACACACACACACACACACACGCACGCACTCACTCACACACGCACGCGCACACACACACACTCTCTCTCTCTCTCTCTCTCTCTCTCACACACACACGCACACTCTCTCACACGCACACACACACGCACGCACACACACACTCTCTCTCTCTCTCTCTCTCTCTCTCTCTCTACACACGCACACACACACACGCACACACACACACACACACACACACACACGCGCACACACACAGACATACACACTGGCTGTGTTCGAAATGCCATACTATCATACAACTCCTACTATACTGCAGCATGCAGTATGTATGCTGCGCATAGTATGCAAATTTTCTGTATGCATGAAATACCCGGATGACCTACTATTTTTGCCAGAATCTGCTAAATATAACTCAGTACACTGAAATCAGTACAGAAGCTGTGTTCGGAATGGCATACTATCATACAACTCCTACTATACTGCAGTATGCTGTGTGTATACTGTGAATAGTATGTGAATTTTCTGTATGCATGGAATGCCCGGATTACCTGCTACATTTGCTGAAATTTGATGTATGCATCTGACGACACTGCGTGGGATACTGTTTCCCAGAATGGAGGCGGGGAATAGTAATTATGAATGTTACACTTGTATATGTACATATATACATATACATGTAAACTACAAACTATTGCTGTGCATCTAAAAACGATATAATTTGTAGGACATAAATTGTACTTTAATCTCTACGGCACTTTTCCGATCAAGTCAAATGACGTCACCTTTATCTCTATAGCGCTTTTGAAGTGGATCAAAAATTTTAATCAAAGTTGTCCTAACACAAGAACGCATTTTGGTTTTAGGTTTTAGGGCAACTTTGACGAAAGGTTTTGATCCACTTCAAATGTTGACTACTGCACATTGTTTCAAAGATATTAATTAATAATATAACATTGCAGTAATATAATATATAAATAAAATTAATATTTCGGTTATGCAAGCAGAGTTAAATTCCGCTGTCAAGCAGCTCTAAAAAGAAACAGAGTGTTTTAACTCGAAGGAGAAATACACCAATTTGTTGTCAGAGGCTTACATTAACTCCTGTCTGTGATAAACAGCTCTGCAGAAGACACGTGTGTTTCTGAATCAGTGGAGCAGCGAGTAAACACACGAGATGTGTGCTGCTGATGAGAGCGATACGAGTCGATTCCGGCTTTTATCAAACTCGTGCAACTCCTTTCCCATCACATACCAGATCAGAAAGGCATTTATTTTCAATAAAAAATTAAGTAAATTTTTGAAAAGTTGAAATTAAACGCCTCATTAATAATACAGTGTGCTTAGCTGTAGGTAGGTTTTTGTCCCCATAAAGTGGCGTTCATCAAATAAAATGTATGATAATTTACACTCAATATGTTGTTGTATACTGTTTTATAATGTACTACAGTACCGAAGTACAAACATCTGCCACCTAACTACTATTCACACGCCTGTTGCTCAAGAAAATGCTGCTATTTTAGTGTAAACACAATTTATCATTATTTGCACTTAGTGTAACTAAAATATATCACTCTTTCCAATTAGTGTAACTGCCAAAAATATCATTGTTCAGTTAAAGACAGCTCATTCAGTTCAGTCCAATAGCCTAAAGTTCTTCAGTTATGAAATGAGTTCAATTGGGCAATATAGCACTGTTTACTAATATGAAGCCTTATTAACAAGCCTTTGTAAAAGAATAGTTAGCACATTTGTTTGTAAGGTAATAACCTTCACAGCTGTGCTGAATTAATGTTTGTGTTTGTCATGTGACAAATAAGCATACTACTCTGAAACATTTGTTGTATATTGTATACTGTTTCATACACTATTCTTTAAAAAATAGTAGGCAGTATGCACTGTGTACTGGGCAGTAAGCAGTAAGCAAGTATGCCATTTCGAACACAGCCACACACACACACACGCACACACACTCACACACACTCACACACTCACACACACGCCCGCACGCACACGCACGCACGCACACACACTCACACACACTCACACACTCACACACACGCCGCACGCACACGCACGCACGCACACACACTCACACACATGCACACACACACACACTCACACACACACGCACGCACACACACGCACACACACGCACACACACACTCACGCACGCACGCACACACACTATGCATTATGCATTAGCATTATGAGAACGTTACTTTTGAATGTTCTCTGAATGTTCTGAAACAAGTAGTAACATTTAAAAACATGAGATTTAATAACACAATTGAGAGTGTTATTAAAGACCAGATAAGTTTAATGCAGTTTTTTTCATCTGCTTTCACACAAAATCTTTCCTTGTCACACAGTTTCTGAAAGCTGTCACTCAAACACACACCAAATCTACAAAACCAGACGCTAATTATCATCCTTTGACTCAGTTTTCAATTTCATAAACACTTTATGAGAAACACAACACACAGTTCTCTCTGTAACACACACAAATCTATCAGGAATTAATATTACGGCAAAGGAGTTTGCTTTTGAGATGTGTTTGTGATATTTTGAATGCAGTGCTTCATTTTGCAAGAGATGTGAGGTGTTTTACATTTTGTGCAATTCTTGGATTTGTGTGTAAAGTTTTGAAAACGTGTGAAAACAGCTGAAAAAAACAGTAAATGAGCAAAATAAACATTATTAAAAGAGCATTTTCTCATAACTTTGAGAGAAACTTGCTAGAACATTAAGCCAAAGTCCTGAGAACATTCCCTGTTAGCTGGGACATTATTATATATTATATTATATTATATTATATTATTTTACATTATATTATATTATATTATATTATTTTACATTATATTATATTATATTATATTATTTTATTATATTATATTATATTATATTATATTATTTATTTTATATTATTTTATATTATTATATTATTTTATATTATATTATATTATTTTACATTATATATATTATATTATATTATATTATTTTACATTATATTATATTATATTATATTATATTATATTATATTATATTATTTTATATTATATTATATTATATTATATTATATTATATTATATTATATTATATTACATTATATTATATTATTTTATATTATATTATATTATATTATATTATATTATATTATATTATATTATATTATATTTTACATTATATTATATATATTATATTTTATATTATATTATATTATATTATTTTACATTATATTATATTATATTATATTATTTTACATATATTATATTATATTATTTATATTATATTATATTAATTATATTTTTAACATTATATTATATTATATTATATTATATTATTTTATATTATATTATATTATATTATTATATATTTTATATAATTATATTATTTTATATTAATTATATTATTTTATATATATTATATATATTATATTATATTATATTAATATTATTTTATTTTATATTATTTTATATTAATTATATTATTTTATATTATTTTATATTATATTATATTATTTTATATTATTTTATATTAATTATATTATTTTATATTATTTTATATTATTATATTATTTATATTATATTATATTATATTATTTTATATTATTTTATATTAATTATATTATTTTATATTATTTTACATTATATTATATTATATTATTTTATATTATATTATATTATATTATTTTATATTAATTATATAATTTTATATTATATTATTATAATTAGTGCTGTCAAACGATTAATCACGATTAATCGCATCCAAAATAAAAGTTTTTGTTTACGTAATATATGTGTGTGTACTGTGTATATTTATTATGTATATATAAATACGCACACATGCACACATATATTTAAGAGAAGTATGTTATGTTTATATACTAAATATATTTATATATAATATAAATTATATGAATATAAATATATACATGTAAATATGTTCAAAATATATACTGTATATCTGCGTATTTATATATATATACATTATAAATATACACAGTACACACACAAATATTACATAAACAAAAACTTTTATTTTGGATGCGATTAATCGCGATTAATCATTTGACAGCACTAAATATTATATTATATTATATTATAAAGGCCACAATATTTCTTTTTACATCCCATAATGTTGTGACTGAAAGGTTTATACAGTATGAATTGCAGGCTATAATAATAGAAAATAATCCAGTACAGTGTGAATATATATATATATATATATGCATACTACTGTGTACGGTAATGGAGTTGATATGAGTTTACTGTTTTTGAAAGAGTCTCTTCTGCTCATCAAGGCTGCATTTATTTGATCAAAAATACAGTAAAACAGTGAAATATTATTATAATGTAAAACAGCTGTTTTCTATGTGAATATGTATTAAACTGTAATTTATTTAAATGATCAAAACTGTATTTTCAGCATCATTACTGCAGTCTTCAGAGTCACATGATCTTCAGAAATCATAATAATATGCTGCTCAAGAAACATTTCTGAGTATTATCAATGTTGAAAACAGTTAATATTGTAGTGGGAAGAACGTAAGGTTCATATAAACCCAGTACAGAGTGTTGTTGGTTTTATCACAGATCAGTCCATCAGCACCACACCCAAACGAAACAGCTGTAAACAAACCTTCAAATGACCAGGAATCAGCTTCTGAGCACACGCAGAAACCTCAGCTCCACCGGCGTCCTTAGAAAGAACACAAGCTCCTCTCGGCTTCAGCTTTCCTGAGGAAGTCTCTCTTCCCAAAGCTTTGTCGGGACGCTGCTGAACAATGCCTTCTGGGATCCAATCGATAGCTTTCAGTCACGTGACCGACTCGAAGACTCGGAGGGCAGAACATCCATAGAGCTTCTGCACAAGCGTATCAATGTTTCATCTGTTTTCCAGCCGCAAATATTTAGATCACGTCTCAAAAAAATAAAACAAAGGTATTTCTGAACAAAATGCACGTTTTGGCCATTTGCAATCCATATATATATATATCCATATCATAAACAGTGCGACAAAACATTGTAAAACACTTTAAGTGCCTTAATATATTTAAAACATTAATATTAAAAGATCAAATTCAGTATTCACCATATTAATGATGCATAGTTTACATGATGAGGCCGGAATGTGAACGTTCAGTGTTTTCCTTCTAATGGTTTTCTATGGGAAGCATTTAATGTGAATCTTTGCACATTGTGTTTATATTCAAAATATACATAATTAATAAGGTGTCCACTGAATCTCGCCTTTTAATATCTGCGTTTTACTACATTAGCCTATTACTTAATGCAATCTGCGTAAAAATAGTGGAGCAAAGCTTGGTTTTGTCCTCCAGGTTAAGAGTTTGACGTCACGTGAAAACTATCAATACGAAGGCAATTCCACAAAACAACTCAAGTCTGCTTTAAATTATAAACAGAGCTGATTTTAGTGTCTGCTGCTGTGGAGAATGTGCTGCTTGTCAGGTTGATATACATGTGTTTCTGTGTCCTCAGGCCGACGGAGCTGTTTCGCAGCTGTAACGTTCAGTCAGACCAGGGCGCCATGAGCGACTTCAGACTCTGGTCCAACGGAACCATTAAGATGCCCTTCATGAACATCCCAGTGCTGGACATCAGGAGGTGCCGGCCGGAGATGTGGAAGGCCGTGGCCTGTGCGCTGCAGATCAAACCCTGCTACAGCAAGACCAGAGACAGCGTCATCTGCAGGTCAGCCTTCATCCTCATCTTCATCACATACTCGCATCACACCACAACAGCAACATAAAATCATCTAAACAAGCCTGTTTTGTATATGCATTTTATGAAAATTAATAACATATCCCATAATAATTCATATTCATTTTCAGAAGTCATTATATTCTTACTACTTTAATGATATTTTTTAATGTATTAAATAGAAAAAAATTATCAGCACAATAAAATCATCTAAACAAGCCTGTTTTGTAAATGCATTTTATGAAAATTAATAAAATATCCCATAATAATTTATATTAATTTTCAGAAGTCATTATATTCTTACTACTTTAATGGTATTTTTTAATGTATTAAATAGAAAAAAAATATCAGCACAATAAAATCATCTAAACAAGCCTGTTTTGTAAATGCATTTTATGAAAATTAATAAAATATCCATAATAATTTATATTAATTTTCAGAAGTCATTATATTCTTACTACTTTAATGGTATTTTTTAATGTATTAAATAGAAAAAAAATATCAGCACAATAAAATCATCTAAACAAGCCTGTTTTGTAAATGCATTTTATGAAAATTAATAACATATCCCATAATAATTTATATTAAAATTTCAGAAGTCATTATATTCTTACTACTTTATATTTTTTTTTAATGTATTAAATAGAAAAAAAATATCAGCACAATAAAATCATCTAAACAAGCCTGTTTTGTAAATGCATTTTATGAAAATTAATAACATATCCCATAATAATTTATATTAAAATTTCAGAAGTCATTATATTCTTACTTTAATGGTATTTTTTAATGTATTAAATTGAAAAAATATATATAAATAAATATTGAGAAAATCACTTTTAAAGTTGTTCAAATGAAGTTCTTAGCAATGCATATTACTAATCAATAATTAAGTTTTGATATATTTACGGTAGGAAACTTACTAAATATCTTCATGGAACATGATCTTAATATCCTAATGATTTTTGGTATAAAATAAAATGTATAATTTTGACCCATACAATGTATTGTTGTCTATTGCTACAAATATACCTGTGTTACTGATGACTGCTTTTGTGCTCCAGAGACACATATGAATACTTTTTAACATGTTTATTTAAACTGAAATAAAATATAAAAATCTAGTTTCCATGGCAACATTTCTCATTTTCATTTAGTTTGACTCGATGTACTAAAATAACTCAAATCTTTAAGAATGTTTAGTTATGTGTGCGTTTGGTTTATTGTTGATGATATTGCTCTGATGGCACACAGATGTATCGTCGGCGCAGTAGTGTTACAATGTAACAAAACACTACAAATGTTTCTATCAGTGTGAGTGAAGGAGAAATAACCCAGACGTCTCCTGAGACAGTGCTGAGGACCTGTGTGCTGTACAGGAAACAGGAAACAGGCGTTTATCCCGTCCGTCTGAGCCACGGGTCACATTAGTTTCACTGCCGGCAGCTCTGTTCCTCCGACACATAACTCATGATCATTTCTGTCTTTCATGACGGTCTGATATTACGGTGCTTTTAAAGCGCTCGCGATGCATGCTTTTAAAGCTCGCACAAAGTATCTATGAAGCGTCACATGACGAATGAGTTTAAATTCTGGAACGGTTTCAAACTTCATAAAAACAAACATTTCATGAACACTGGCACAAAATCACATTCATATGGAGAGACGGTTTATTAACTGTCAGAATAGCAGATAACTATTGAAGCCTTTATCCATCACAGATAAAAGATAGAAAGTGAATTACAACTTTTTATCTCATAATTTGGACATTTTTCATATCTTGTCATGAGTTTAGATATAACACAGTTCTTGTGTTTTTTCTGAGAATTTCTGAGCAACTTTTATTTATTTATTTCCACCACAGAATAAAAAATAAAAAAGGTAATTGTGACGTTTAATCTTACAATTCTTCTTTAAATTTAAATTAAAAATCTTTAATTCTACAATGACTTTTTTTCTTGCAATCTCAATTTGATATCTTGCAATTCAGCCTTTATTTTTCACAATTCTGAATTCATATCTTGAGTTTATATCTCACAATTATGTTTATAGCTCAAAATTACAAAAAAAGCTAAATTGTGAGATAAAAATCATAATTACCATTAATATTTTAATTAATTATTTTTTATACTTTATCTTATACTTTTGAATAGTTAGCTTAAGGTCGACGATATTGTGTTCCCAGATGTTTAAAAAAAAAATAGGTTAAAATTATAATTTATTCCATAAGCAATTATGTTTTTAAATTCTTCTTCCTCTAGTGGTAGCTGATAGTCATTTTAGATTGGATATTTTAAGTTTATTTATTAGTATTAAATTATTGTTTACATCTATTTATATATATATATGCCTAATGTGAATCGTCAGATATCTATATGCTGCAAACATACAGGAAATTACATAAATTCTGAACTGATGATTTTTTAATGTGTTGCATGAACCAGCTTCCATAGACAACCCCTTAAATGAAGACTAAATAACCCTCAGGTTACTGTACATTAAAATCAGCAATACATTGGTATTAGAGGAACATTATAACAACCTTATCATAACATTTACACAACTTTACCATCAAACAGTACAATAATATAAAAGCACCACTTTATTACATAGCACAGCAATACATGAGCACTACCTTCAGACTGAAATTGCATTATAAATTAGGTTAGAATCAGAGGATCGTGATAATTGTAGGAAGAATTTACATTGAGTCATTAGCAGATGCTTTTATCCAAAGTGACTTACAAATGAGGACAATAGAAGCAATCAGATCAACACAAGAGCAATACACACTCTCTCTCTCTCACACACACACACACACACACAC
>CM041807.1:13033105-13038105 GCA_023376895.1 Aspiorhynchus laticeps
CTTAAAACATACGATAATACTGTACATTTACGATATATAAAAATTCAATTTACAGCACCTTCATAAATGAAAAAAATAAGCAAAAACATACAGGTGCACATCTTTACTAGAAATAAAGTTTAAAAATCTTGTTGAATTTTTTTGTAGAAAAGGTGCATTGCTATCTTACTCCAACCAAAGTGACATGAACACACCTGACGTTATAATTACACTGTTAACTGGTAAATACTAACTTCCCAGAAGAACTCGAACACAGCTAGACTTAGTTCACACTGCAGGCTAAAGTGGCCCAAATCTGACTTTTTTGCCCAAATGTGACCCATTTTCGTATGACAGTCTGAACAGCACAAATCAGGCCCGGGCCACTTTCATATGTGGTCCTAAATCAGATACATATCCCATGTTTTGCAATGCGACTTCAGTCTGAACGGCCATGTCGCATGCGATTTTTACGTCGTTGAAATGCGACAGACGTCACAATTCTGCACCGGAGGAGGCGGGAAGATTAAAATCACAATGGCAGACTATATATAGACTTCGTTATTTAGGCTCCAATTGCACATTAACTTAAAAACTGCTAAACACACGCAGCATCCAAACACAGTGCGCTGCGTCTGACGTCACGCATGCGGGTCAGGGCCGATACGCTTCACACATGAGACTGATGGCAGTCGCATTTAAATCACAATGTGAACAACAGCGCAAAAAAAATCAGATCTGAGCATTAAGACCTGCAGTGTGAACTAAGTCTTATTATTATTATCTTTAGTTAATGTTCCCAAATGTGACCCATATCTGATTTTCTGAACAGCACAAATCCGATTTGTTCAAATCAGGCCCGGGCCACTTTCATATGTGGTCCTAAATCAGATACATATCCCATGTTTTGCAATGCGACTTCAGTCTGAACGGCCATGTCGCATGCGATTTTTACATCATTGAAATGCGACAGACGTCTGGAGGAGGCGGGAAGATTAAAATCACAATGGCAGACGGTATATAGACAATACTATTTAGGCTCCGATTGCACATTAACTTAAAAATTGCTAAACACACTCAGCATACATTTTTATTTCAGCAAACACTGGCTGCGTCTGACGTCACGCATGCGGGTCAGGGCCGTATACGCTTCACACATGAGACTGATGGCAGTCGCATTTAAATCACAATGTGAACAACAGCGCAAAAAAATCTGAGCATTAAGACCTGCAGTGTGAACTAAGTCTTATTATTATCTTTAGTTAATGTTCTTGTTGTGGGCGGGGCTTAACCTCCTCGATTTCTGCTTTTTTAACAGTGTGGAAAAAATCTGTTATTTTTGTGGTAATCAACATTATGCCACAAATGAGTTAAATTCCACTGATTCATTAAAGGTGCTTTTTACAATTCATGCATTTACAGTGAACATGAAACAAAGACTGATGTTATTTATTTGTTAATATGCACCTGGTAAACACACAATGGATTGCAAACGTTTCATGTTGACTTTAATCCTGACATTCATGATTCATACGGTGGCAATAAAGCAACAACATCCCTGATTTACTGAAGGTGACAAACTCAAGCCGCCTGGCCATAAATGCATGTGCCACAGACAAAGCAGGGTTACTCAACTCAACGTGACTTGCTCAAATCTGCAGTCATTCCCTTCTCAAAAGTGCATGTGATGAGACTGATTAAAAAGCAGAACAACCCACCAGTGTTGCCAGGTTGGGCGGGTTGCCGCCCCAATTGGGCTTCTTTTGATCGGTTTGGACCGGAGAATAACGCATTGGGCAGGTAGACAAAATTTGGGCTGCTTTTAAAAAATTAAAAGCCGCCCAATCAGCTGCTTTTTTTCTTCGCATTTATCTTTAGTCATGTTATTTTAATATGTTCGAGCTCAAAGTATCACAGTAAAATAATGTGTAGTGCAGTCATCAACTCATTTTTCCTTAACGCAACCCTTATTGGTTCAGTTTAACCGAGACCTGTCAGTGAATTTACCATCTTTTATGTTGGTGAGATGTGATGACTCGTGAGCTATAAAGAGCAAGATTTAAATGTGCAGCTATATATTCATTCATTTTAAGTGATTGCGATGCAAAGTGGCCTAAATATAAGTTACACGAGAAAGAGTCTAGTGACTCAAATCTCACAACGTGGATTATACTGATGAGAGATGAAAAGAAGATTTCTAAATATAACTGTAACTGAAATGAGAGAACAGTTGAATGATTTATTAAAAATCAAAACTGAATATGGCGATGCTGTTCTGCATCAGAACATCTTTTAAACCGTGTGTGTGTGAGTGAGTGTGTGTGTGTGTGTGTGTGTGTGTGTGTGTGTGTGTGTGTGTGTGTGTGTGTGTGAGTGTGTGTGTGAGTGAGTGTGTGTGTGAGTGTGTGTGTGTGGTGTGTGAGTGTGTGAGTGTGTGTGAGTGTGTGTGTGGTGAGTGGTGAGGTGTGTGTGTGGTGAGTGTGTGTGAGTGTGTGAGTGTGTGTGTGTGTGGTGTGTGTGAGTGTGTGAGTGAGTGGTGAGTGAGTGTGTGTGTGTGTGTGTGTGTGTGTAGTGTGTGTGTGTGTGTGTGTGTGGTGAGTGTGTGTGTGAGTGTGTGTGTGTGTGTGTGTGGTGAGTGTAGTGTGTGTGTGTGAGTGTGTGTGTGTGTGTGTGTGTGAGTGTGTGTGTGAGTGAGTGTGTGTGTGTGTGTGTGTGTGTGTGTGTGGTCCAGACTCTGCACACTTCTGCATTATGTTCTAAAATATGTACTTCGTGAAATACGTGCTGTAGTTCTGTCTGAAGATAAAGCACAAGACAAGGTAAGCGCATTATTGTTGCTAATTATTATTATTTTTGCTGTCAGATTATCATATACAGTATGTATCAATTAATATTGTTTGGTTGTCCGGGGTGTGTGCATGAACGAGAGTAAATGCCAGCTAATTTACATTGCTTTCTGATCACGTTATTGTGCAGAACAATTAGCTTATGCTTACTGTAGACATTAAAAATTATGCATTTTTTCAGGGTTAAAGTCATCAGTTAATTTCTTGATCGCCGCTTTTAACGCATTTGCCCTCCATGCTCCTGTGAAATTGATTTATCTTTATTTTATCATCGTTATTTTATTTTAAGGAGATAAAAATGGTCCTTATCAACCTTGATTGACATGGCAATAAAAGTCTCTCATCATTTTGGCAGTTAAAAATTGGGCTGGTTTTTGGGCTGGAAATCATCAACCCGATCTGGCAACACTGGTCATACCAAACAAAGAAAAACCTGTTGTAGTGTGACACCCACGCGTGCTGTCTAGTTAGTGAGCACTCAACGAGTTGAGACAACCACAGTCTGCATTCTTCAGTCTATATAACAACACAAACATCATAATTACTACTGCGTAATTGATTTATTACACAGTTATAAACGCCAGCGTATCAATCACTACTCTTAAAATGTTTATAGGCTATAACACAACACAAATGTAGACAAATCCGAGTTAATAAGCTTTATTTTATTATTTGTAACGTTAGATTCGATCGGTTTTCAAAACAAGCTAGCCGAGTAGCTAACAGCTAATCAAACGAGGTGACGAAACACTTTATAAATACACCAAATGAGAATAAAAACACGTTAAAGTTACAATAAGAGAAACAAATCGCACTATTTATAACTTTATAACCGCTAGCAGCATTTAAAGCAGAGTTGGGTAAAGTTAGCTCGATCCAGCTAGCTAACTTATATACGTAAAAACACCTTATATGGCGTATTTGCAGATTTTTTGTTTAATAAGTCAGCCCAAATACGAATAATATCTGAGTTTAACAAGTAAACAGTGAATAACACGATGTTTATGAGCAGTCTGTCAAACTGAGGATTGTTAGGCGAAAGCTAAGTAAAGTCTGACTAGCGTTAGCAACAACACACTGATTTACAACACTTCATCGAGATTATCTGCTTCTGAAACCAGTTTAACACGTAGATAAACCAGTTTCGACTGAAAATACAACGCTTGGAGGCAGGATGAGTGTGTGTGTGTGTGTGTGTGTGTTGTCCTGACGAGATTATGATCATAAAAACTGATAAACACAAACACAATCAGACCGTAAACATCTCCAGCATTAATCATCAACCCGAATCCTGCACACACGTCATACACACACACACACAGACACACACACACCTGATCCGAGCGCAATCAGTGTGGTCTAAAGGACTTTCTCACGCTTTTCTGTCTCTTTAGTGACGGAGTCAAGGAGGCTGTGCTGACAAGCCATCAGTCTGCATGTCTGTCTGACCCGCCATCTATATAACAACAGAAGACATCATCTTTGGGCTGCAGCTGCGTTGAATTACATTTATTAGAGCAGCCCTCCTCTGGCCCCACACACGCACAGCATCACATCACTACTCTTACACACATGTTTATAGGCTATACACACACACACACACATGTAGACACACATCACGAGTTACACTGACAGAGCTTTATTTTACCTTCTTTGTAACGTTAGATTCGATCGGATCTCAAAACAAGCTAGCCGAGTAGCTAACAGCTAATCAAACGAGGTGACGAAACACTTTATAGCATCCATCCAAATCCTCCGCGAATAAAAACGCGCTTCTTCTGCGAGACTCCAGCAGTTGAGAGATAGAGAGAGGGGGGGGGGGAGAGCAGCGGCGCGCTGATTGTAACTTTATAACCGCTAGCAGCCTGAAAGCCCCGCCCAGTTGGAGTAAACGTTAGCTCGATCGCAGTCTGGAGCGCAGCTTCATATGCGTAAGAACACATTCCTGTCCTCCTCTGTCGTGAGTGCTGTGGCCACGACTCGCTTCTCCTTCCTGTTTACAGTATTAGTCAGCCCAAGATATGTCTGAATGGCATATCTGGACATTTAACAAGTAAACACCTGACTGGAGTAACACGTTACTGACTAAACTTGACTACGCACACCAGTCTCACACACTAGATTCCTAGCGAAACTAATAACATACTACTTAGCAACAACACACTGATCCTACAA